>JAUBOD010000925.1:582098-598160 GCA_032353885.1 Nothura maculosa
ACAGTTTTTAAAACTATTTTAAGTGTTTCTCGTTTCCAAAAATTTCTGCTAGTTTAATTAATTTGAAGAATTTAAAGGGAGCTTTGAGGAAGGGAGGCAAGTGGCCACGTATTTTCAGGATGGCTTCCCAGTTACAAAGAACAATATGGGAAAAAGAATAAAAGTAACCACTATGCAAGTAAAAAGAGAAAGATATTCTTAGTTAAAGCAACTAAGCAAATGTTGCAAGGGTATGTATTAAATGGCAAGGAGGCAGGATTTGCTGGCATTTGTTGTAGTGGAGGAAATTCAAAGGGGATAAATGATAAGATCAGAGGAAGGGGCAATAAATTCTTCTGATAACTTAGAAGTGAACAGAGTTGAGAAGGGGAAGATATGAACGAATTTTCATTTTTTCACATTGTATTCATTTTCTGTCTTCTTCAGTTATGTCCCTCCTAATTGCTCTCTGTAAAGGCATTACCAGCATGCAGATTCCAATCTCTATGGGGACTTGTTAAAATTTACTTTTTAAAATACTTTCCTGTGATGCTGAGACACTTTAATCCTTGGATAGAGCAGAATCCTGAGGCTGGAAATGCTGTGGATCATGGTGTTTTCCAGCAATGACCTGCAGCAGGCCCAAATTTCAGGCTGCTTGGAGGCACATGTGATATCACATGGACATTGAACATCAATTTTCTCCATTATGTGCTATTATAGAGAAGGTAGATAAATGGATAAAATATTCTAAAGTATAGCCTTTAAGCTATATGATTAATCAGTGAAATTGACAGGATTTTATTTTGTTCTCTGTAGGAGGAATAAGGGGAGCTGAAAAAAATATAGTCACCATGGTTGCTTTTCCCCCTCTGCTTTCTATAACTTTTGGAGAAACGCCAAAATATTCATATAATATTTTCTGTGCAGATTTTTACATATGATTTAAAAAATAGATGTTAAATTGAGGCATGCTGGCAAGGGCAGGAAGAGAGAATGTATTCTACATTATTTAAATGCTGTTGAATAAAGAATGTATGATTTATACTGAAAAAGATCAGATGATACAGGTCAGACTCCCTTGTGCGACTCCCCATGACTGCACAGGAACTCTTCCATACTTGATGCCTCAAATGTATCCGTGCTGCTATCCAACTGTCTGATGGAAAGAGCCCGTGGGACAGAACTAAGGGAAGAGATCTGTAATCTTCCTTTTGCATAGCAAATGGTTGTAGATCTTTCTCTAAGAAATGTAATGAAACTCAGCAACCCACTGATTAGCAAAAAAAAAGAGGAGATGATTGGAAAAAGGAAACAAAAATTAGACATACTTCTTTTTATAAAATAGGTTATACATATTCTTATAAATTACATACATGCATCTAATTTTCACATTACACACATTCAAGTAGTGGGGTAGTTACTTAAAATAAGATGTGATGAAAGGTAGGATTTTAGGAAAAAAATCCACTGTTAAATTTATGAAAGAAAGGAAATTGGGATAACAGAAACATAGCTAATGTAGAAGATGTTTTTTAAGCTGCTATAAACAAGAAAAAGGTTAAATATTCAATACACAAGGAGCTCATGCAATGAGTACAAAACTTACCTTAGTCTTTAGTAAGATTTTGTTGACATTCATATGGTGATTGAATCTGGTGATTTTTCATTTGTTATGTTGGCAGAAATTCACACATTGCAAACACTCACACGTAGAACATACCACCTACACAGCCATAGGCCTCATCTACTGTTCCTTTAAAGGAGATATATACATTCAGTGAGATTTTTGACAATTAATTTTTACCAGGATAAGGACAAAAATATTCACATCTATTTTTCAGTAAGAAACATCAGTTGTAATTGTCCAGTAAATTACAACAAAATATTTTATTATTACATCTCTCTAAGCATTAAAAAGAAAGCAGAAATGGACTTAGTGCTCCATTGCAGATCAGAGAGGTGTCTGCACAGAGACTCATGGAGAGGAATCAGCCCGATTCACAGAGGACTTTCTTGGTCGCCATCTCCAAGGTTCAATTTTCTTACCAGTTATAGGATACCTTCCTGCAAAGCAATACAAAATCTTACTATTGCAAAATAATAACTTTTTTATTATTCCACTTATGTTAACTACATCAACTCCTAACTTAAGGTGCAATCGTATAACCTCTCAAAAAATAACCATGCTAAAGAATTAAAGAACTAAAGAATTTCAAAACAACTTTGTAATTGGAATCTCTATTATATTTCTTGTATGATGTATTGGCTTAGCAAGTTGGTGATTTCAGCTAAAATATCACTAGAAATCCGCTGCTGGCTTTACGAAAACAGCAAATTACTGAAAATGGACTAGCATTTGTAACCAAACACTTTTGCCTCTCTTACTTTCTATTGGTAGCACTAAAATTTTAGTTTACACCTTCGTAAGTGAAAAAAGGTTTTTCCAGAGAGATTAATAGGAAAATTTACTACTGAATTCGTAAAAACTAGCCATAGTTACCAAGCAGTGCTCAGTTCTAGCTAATTCACCAAAACACTCAAAAAAACTCCCCATATTGAAAACACAAAAGGTGGTCTGCTGCCATTTAGCCTCAGATAGTTAGCCTCAAATACTTAGAATCTGATGAAATGCCTTTATGAAAGAATGAAGAGGTCATTTCCCAGTAGATGTGATCTGATTTTATAACAAATTCTCTCATTTCTTCATATTTGGGTTTTGTGACTGCTTTTATTTTAATTAATTTTTAGTTTTTCTTTAATGAAGAGACACAATAATAATTACACTTACTGATATAAAATTCATTTTTCAGTGAACACATGTAAATTACCTATAATCATATCTATTTCTATTAACAATTGACTGAAAATCATATTAAATTTTTAGGAAGAAAATGATATCTTCATTTGTATATCCATGCGTTCTTAAATGTAAGTATGAGAAGGAAACATTTTCAAAGAAGAAAACCACTAGTTTTAACTCACTTAAAAACTCTTAGAAGCACTAACATTTTAAAAATACATTAAAATAAACACATTGTTGTGGATTAGTTTATAATCTGAGCTGCACAGTAGCAGGTAATATATTATGCTTTTGCATAAAAGGGTTCTCAGAAGGAGGGTTATTTTCTCTCTATCCTCATTGATTATTTAGGACCCCTATACAGACTTGTGTCCTAGAGTAGGGCTCAAGCCATATGCTTTTGCCTCCATCCACTTCCTTCCAGCAGATTTCTCCCACATCCGTGTGGGAAGCAGAGCACCCCGGAGGCTGGGGCCCAATTATACCTCCACTCTCTGCTTTCATTTCCAGAAATTCTTGCTTGCCTCTGCATGTTCTATTTTCCCTTAAAATTACCCCGCACTTTGCGGTGACTCTCCGAGAGAAACACTAAAAAGGTGATAAGCATCATGAGTTTTTTGAAAGAAACAGAAAGTGTGTATCTGTTCTAAATGGATAATCTGTTAAGATATAGCTGCAAAAAATATGTATTTAGAACTTAGGAAATGTGTTTAAGCAAATTGAGAGAATTTGTTGTGTTAGGGGGCATAATGAGTAAACAAGATGCAGAAAGTTATAGGAAAAGTGTGTTTTTACTGAAGCCTCCATTCAGGAGCTTTAGCAGCACTGAAAGAAATAAGCGTGCAAACTATAGACAGACACATGCAAATAGATAATCCACAATAGTGGCTTCTAAAAGAACTGCATAGCAACGGTGACAATAATCATGTCAAGGGAGACCAAAAATAGTACACAAGAAACAGAAGCTACCACAAAACATTTATCTGTGATATAATTAAAAAAATTAGAGAGAAAATGTGAAGGTATTATAACCGTTGATTTACATCGTATCATGTATGAAAAATTTCAATTTTTTTAAAGAAAAATTTCACATGGTAAAAGATGAAAATGCTACAATAATCCAGAGCTCCTGCTCTAGTCTCTTGGAAAAAAAAAAGATGTGTAGTTGATTCAAGGAGAAGAAGGTGCAGCAATTAGAAAATACTGTTTAAGTGCTCAACTTGGGTGTGTTTTTGGTCAATTCTAAATGACATATCCATTTCCCCCTTTGTGGCTATGGTTCATTGTTTCTATCTAAAGATTCTCTGCAATACTAAACAATGTAAAACCCTACTTAGTCATTAGTCAGAGTGTATAATGAAGGACAGTTATTCTATTACTTTCTGTACTGCTTCCAAAGCCTTACAACAAATGTTTTCATGTCTATGATGCAGAAAAAAAAATCCATTTTATATTTTTCCATGTCACTGTAATTGGTTATTGTAACATAACAAATAGATTATACATTCAAAAGGCACAGTAAAAGTATTAATCTCTTCCTTAAAATACTTTCCATCTGTTATAGCATAGTCATACCAAGGTATTTAGAATAAGTATCTGATAAATATGCTGCAGTCCTTTTAAAAAAATGTGCAGAAAGTCACATCTGCCTCCAGTAAATGCATTCATATTCTTGCTATGTCTTTCAGATTAGCTGAATAATGAAAAAAAGTTATTGTTCCTAATACTCATCTTTCCCAATGTGTGTTGACAACTATTAAGGTTACTCTCTGCACTTTTCTTCCAGGACCAATATAGCATACTAGCTGCACTTGTCTTTTCGCATTACCACACTCATATTCTATAGAAAATCAGGCAGTGCTTTTCAAGAAACATTACCCCAGCGGAACAGCTCAAAATTTTGCATCTTTTTCAGCCTTATGGCATGTAAACTTTGGGGGCCCACAAAATTCTTTATAATCAAAAATATGGCAATCGGATAGATGGTTTATTTAAAAAGTCAACAGAAATTACAAATTGCTAATGTCTGTGAGATTTATAGACACAGATATCTCAGCATAATCAAGTTATAATCAGTCATAATATCGTGTCTGTTTCTGCAGGCTGATCACTTAAACTCTACTGCTTGATGCTGACCTGCAAGTGATGATTGTTTCTGAACACCCACTTTAACATGTTCTGAATGATATCAGAATGGTTTGATTTGCCATTTATCACAACCACAGCTCTCCAGGGCAAGTGATTGTTTGTATTGTATACTTAATGCCAAACCTTCGGAATGATAAACTACATCTTGCAAGTATGCAGAACCAATGATACCTTGTTCATAACTGTCCCAGTCACTCTCTGTTGATTATATTTACACTCTGATTAAGGAGTACAATAAAGAAACATCAAAAAATACTTCGTTAAACCTAAATTTTATCCCTCAAATGCCTCCAATATCTTTTGAACAGGAAGATTTCTGATGAGACTGAACCAAGAGTTCCATTAATCTGCCATGAAATACTTTTTTTAGGCAATTCAATTTATGGCAAAATGAGATTTCAATATTTTCATAGTACACAGAATCCTTGTTGAGAAGGGCTTGAAGATGATGTACATCCTGTAGGAAAGCCCAACTGCATCTGAAAGTCTTGTCCTGTATAAAAGACAGCAGCTTTCCTATCTAATGATTCTTTTCATAAAGAGCATGGAACAAGCATTTGAGCTATGTTACCTAAATTATGCTTGAGATAGTATATTTTATTAATAATGTATATTTCCCATTTATAAATTTCAGAACACATTATAAAAGGAGTTTGAAGTGGCAAGGGGAAACACAGAAGGAAATTTAACTCTTAACTAACTAGTCTTTATAATTCTCCCATGAGACATTTCTTAGTTATTAATGGGAGATTGAAGGCATGCCTTTTATCTTGATGTTAACTAGAGTTGTAGATGCTCAGGATCCTGGAAATTAGATCATTGCTTTTGGTGCCTCAGATGGGTCTGAGGATAAATATTGGACATAACTTTGAGCAATTTTAGTCTTAGTGCATATCCCTGAGTCACATATTGTGTTAGTGGCAGAAGTGGAAAAAAAATTAAAATCAAACAAAACCCCTCAAAACTCAGTCTCATCTTCAGTTTAGTATTTTAACTACTACTAATAATTTCAGTAGTTTAGTGGAAATATAGTCTCTCAGCTTTGATTTGGAGGACTGCTTTAATATATTTGCTAAAAATATATGCTGAGTCATACAATTAAGACTGATTTGAAGACCTCTAGGAGATATGCAAGGAACTAAATTGTCCTAACACATCTGAATGGCTTTAGAGAAGAACCTTCTATTTTCCTAGCATTGCTGCAAACTAATAGACTCAGTTCCTGGTAGGGAGGGTGGGAGCCAGAGTATCCTCTGGCAGCTGGTCCACAAAGATGCAGCGATGTCAACTCATTTGGGAGCCAAATGGCCAGATGGTGAAAGAGACCAGACCTTTGAGCAGATTCCCATTCTCATTGCTTTAATCATCTACAGCCACAGTGGGGCCAAGCCAATTCATTCCTGTCCATCTTTCCAAGTGCAACTGGTCAGCCCATTGCAATGACTTGGAAGTAAAACTGAATGACGCGCTACTAAAATTTATGAAGTGAAATCTCAGTGTTTCTCCTTGGCATGGTTGGATCCTGCAATCTCATGTTATTATACTACTCAACTGATATTTCAGCTTGCTGTTTACAACTCTGCTATGTTTTCTTTTGCCTATTTCTTTTCCAAAGCAATTGTATGCAGTTTCACTTCCAATTAGCTTAGTACCCACCTGCTTCTCATTGTAGATGACAATAAAGCTGTGCTCTGGCTGACTGGGTAAGGAAAGTTACAGTGTATCCCTATTGGACAGTGTTGTTTTCCATCACGGAGGTCCAGATACTCGTGATAACAGCAGATATTGCACAGTTCCAACAAGAGCAGGACTCATAAAAACAGTGGCAATAAGAAAAAAAAATCAAATATTTTAAATTACAACATACATACTGTTATTATCATGCAAAAGTCTTATTTTTTTTTTCTTCCTCCTTATGTCTCTCTCACTACCCAGAAATCCTCAGGAAAATGTTTCACTTTAAAATATCTTGCATTTGTTCACATTATGTTATTATGTCATTGCAACTGCATTGTCCATTGCATAAATTTAAAAATGTTCCCCTTTTTGAGCAGAAAACAACACTCTGGTGAAATATATGGACCCACTGTAACAGGACAAACACCTCCCTTGCACTGTTCTCAGACAACTTCTGCCCCTAGGCAAGGACATCACTACCATTTGTAAATTTATTTACCTCCTCCTTAACAGCAAGTAGATGTTTTGGCCCCACTTCTATCATTTGGATCTATAACTGCTCTTTCTGTTCATGCAATTTTCAACCTAACTCTATTCACATGCATGTTATGCCTATTTGTTTGGACAGCCTTTGTTCTTAGCTTATGTAATGATCTTCCCTCCAGTGTGTTCATATGTTTCCAGGACTCATAGTAAGCATGAAGGATTCACATGGAAGTGAAATCTCCCTTTAGACTTTTGCAACCTGCTTCAGTGTTTTTAACTCTATAGAGAATCTAGGCTGATTTCTTTCTAAGCATTGTACTCTAAACTTATGAACTCTATATTTAACAGAAGTAATTCTCTCACTCTTCGCTGGAGGTGCTTTACTCGATGGCTCCCAGAGTCACACTTGCCTCGTTTAGACCAGATTAAATCACTGACTCAGAGTTATGTTAAGAAACTCACTTGCTTTGTTGATGAGATGTTCCCTCTCAAACAAATTCCTGCACTTTGTCCCATATTTAAATTTTGATCAATCATCATCTGGCCAAATTCCACCTTAAGTATACTTTGTTCCTCCTCTTATTAATAATATGCACTCAGAGCAGAAAAGACAAATTAAAAGCGAGACCTTTCCTCAATCAATGGCCCAGCCTGAGCTGTCTCGGCTCTAGCTGCTTCTGTATCTAGAGGTTTTACACTAATCCCATCTCTCCCCATCTGATTATTTTGCAAGTGGGACTGTATCAAATATTAGACTTTTAAAATAGCTGTATATAGTTTTATTGGCTTAAAATAAAATCCAAGAAAGCTATCAGATTCTTCTGGTATATCACATTACAGTTAACAGGATTTTCAATGTATTTCATCTCATCTGGATTTATGGCTAAGTAATCAGAAATCAACAGCTAAAATGTGTAGTCTTTTGTGCTCTCTATTAGGTCACATTGTGCAGGATGGATTATTGGAACACATAAGAAACTGGTTCAAAAATTAGTCTCATGCTTTGATAATGCAGAAGAGACAGATATCCCTCTTCAAGCTCTCTTTCATGCAGATTTCTGTTGTCAGAGATGTCATAATTCCAGATGAAAACAAAAAAGCTGAGAGACTCCATAGCACTGCTGCTTGTTTTGCCTGCTTAGGATGTGCCATTTCTTCATCTAATATTATACGCCCTAGTTTTTATCCAGTGCACACAGGTGTTCCATTATGTTTAGCATAAATTATTTCAGGTATACTCATGAGAAATACAAAGGAGCTAACATTAAAGTGTTGTTTTATATTCAGAGAAGAATGAACTCATTAAAAAAAAAAAAAGAAAAGATTTGTTCCTAGAACATTTACATTCACCTGTTTCCAAAAGAGGAAGTCCATTGAAATAGTGTTTCTAATGTCCCTTAAAAGACAGGAATCAATTTCAAAAGCCTGCAGAGAGAAATAATGAGCCCCCTGAGCTAGAGAAAAGCAAAGATCTTAAAATAAAAGGATTTTTACATGCTGATGCAAGAGTACTACAGAGACTAAGGACAAAACAAAGGTTGGGAACATGTAATTGAAATAAGAAACTGGGAAAACTTTACATACTCTGTAGCACTCCAAGTATATGCAGGGGTTCTTTCCTTCCTCATTGCTGATGTAAGACAAATGCAACTTAAACCTTTAAAATCCAATAGCTGCATTTAAAGATTAACTGCATGAAGTGTGTAATGCTCTGCTGAGCTATCAGAGCTAATGGCATAGTTTTGGTTCACAAATTTTCTGTTTTAAAGAAATACCACTTTTTCATAACAACGAGGGTAATTTTGTTAATCAGATTGTCTGAAAGACAATTCAAATATTCCTAAAGCAGAAAATTTATGTTAATGTAAATAGTTCAATTTTCTTAAATAAAATAAAATATTAAAAATAAATATTCTTATTTGTTTTACCCACTGGGTAAAAAAAGAAGAAAGAAATATCAAAGTCAATGCAAAAAAGTCTCATAAGTCCTCTTGTAGAATTCCATTCTATGGTAGACCAAAACTTCCATTAACATAAAATTTATCAATCAATTTATCAATTATCTGTTTGCAATGTGCTTACTCCAAAGGAGCGGAGTTCCTGAAAATTTGAAACCACATACCTAAGATCAAAGTCTGATTCAACTCCATTCTTCTTTAGACCTATGTGAAATTAGTATCACTATTTCATTTTCAATATGGTAGTTAATGTCTGTGTCCTTGTACTAGCTTATATATTACTAATATTGCCACTTTTTCTTAGTCCTTCTGTGGAAATCAGGGTCTCTTATGATATAAAACTCCCTTCCTTCCATATTTCCAATAACACTATTTCAATTTAATAAGTAACAATAGAATTTATGCTTTGTGTAGACACAGAATTGTTTTTTAAAAAATTACCAGATGTATCTAGGGAGATGGAAATAAAGTTGCAATTAAATGAAAAATTTTGAAGAGAGAAAGACTGACTAAAATTACAGAGTAGAAAAGTAAAAAAGAACAACAAAAACAACCTACTGAAACAAAGACAACAACAAATGTTGTCCCTTCTGAACTAAGGAGGAACAGTATACAATGAAGAACAAGGCCTGGACCTACCTAGAACAGAACTTACTTAAACTAAAATTATGAATCAAGAAAGTAGTTTTTCCATTTTTTGTTTTCTTTGTTTTTTAGTTCTGCTGAAAAGTAAATTTGAGTAGTGGATACTTAAACATTCTTATGGGATTTGCTTACTTTTTGGAAACTTTGCTACCAACTTGAATATGGAATGAAGAGGGGGAGGAGAAGTAGGTAAATCAGCTGAACATTTCCAAGGAATTAGTTATGCATAAGATAAGTTGTTTCCTACAGCTGTATAACTGAATTTTTTGATTTGAGATTCAAATGAACTCATAAATATTGAAATTCTAAACTGAAGAAAATGATACTTTTTGATGCATGCTCTATTTCTAAGAATTAGTCTAATGAAGAAATCATGGCTAAAGTGTTACCACTCTAGTACGTCAGTACTTCTACAGCTATTCTTCTTATAGCTATTCTACTAACTCTTCACTGACCCTCTAAATAAAAGACCCATGTTGTGATTATGTGCACGTCGTGCTATTCCTGTGCAGTTCACAGCAGCTCATTAGGAAGAATTTTCAGAAATAAATGTTTTCTTGCTGTAAACTATTCAATCTAATATCAGTTATAGGTGATCTGTTTCACAGGTCAATTAAAATAGAGGATGTAATACTGTTTTCTAATATTTTAGGGCTTTTGCTATTTTGGGTAGGAAAGGAGCTGGGTAATTTAATCTTCCTTTAACAGCTCGCTTTAGTGTTTACCTCTGCAGCTACTTGGAAATCACTTTTATGCACATCATAATTTATTTTCCTTTTTCTAAGAGCAGATTATTCCCAGAGTACAGTGGATATAGACTAGAAGCCAAACTAGAGGCTCTGGTCTCTTGATTCCACATGTGCACTACTGTAGTAATAAAAATAATCAAAGAAGGATGATCCTATTTCCTGATAACCTTTGAAAATTACATTTCATTTCATTTTGCAACAAACCCATTGAAAAAAATTAGTGAAAGTAAACCTGAAATTCAATCTTTCAATTAAGATTCAGTTGGCATGTAGCACTGTGTAGCCTTATTTAGGATACTGGAATCTAAAGGTCAGTATATTCTCGACCTCGTTTCCAATATTGCCTTTAATGGCAGATAAGAAACTAAAGACTTGAATTTCCATCTGTTGTTCAAATCTGAAGTCAATTCCCACACTGCCAAATCTCTATGTATCCTTACTATTTCCTACCAAAACCTCCACTATCCAGGGATATCACTGTGGAATGCTCAAATGCTCATTAAAAAAAACCCTTAAACTTCTTATTTTTTTTTTCCCTCACGATCAAACATTACAGTTACTTCTACTGAAATTCATTGCTAACCAGATTCCCAGTTTAATAGCATTCATGTAAAAGCAGTGGCTCTCTATGAGTGTAATTCCACACATTCTAGGCAGAAAAACTCGGGCTATGTGAACAATTTGCTATCACACTAACTCATAGTATTCATCATTACCTTTTCTAGAGCCACTGAGGAACATTTTGCTGAGCTTCTAGTCATCTAAAACTGTGATCTATGACATGTACCAGAATTAGTTATGAGTCAGATTAAATACAGAGCTTAGCTCTCCTTTTCTATGATCTACTTTAACAGCTCCTGTTTTCTTAATTCTCTCATTTCAGATCACTTCTGCCTCTTGACTCTGAAAATGAAGTATCTGGTGTTTCTGCAGGTCTTTCTAACAGTGCTTTCACTAACTATTTTTGTATCTATTTGGTTTGTCTGAGATACTTATTTTTCAACCAATAGCATGCTAGCCAACACTCCTGCCACTGTTCTTTCTATCTTTCTAACTGTTCGCATCTATCAATGTTTTCATACTCTCATCACTCCTGAGCATCTAATTCTTAAGCTCATTCACTGTTCTCATTGATCTTTGCATATCCCCTGCTCTGTGCCATCACCCTGCCTCCATGAAACCTGCCTACAGACATGAGTTACAAATTATAACACTGAAAAGAGCAGAATCTGATCAAGGACAGCATCGTTTCCACATATCATCTGTGTTCTGAGCTGTTTGATCTTTCTTCCTATGTTAAAACTTTGATTGTTACTGTGACTCTCACTTTTGATCATATGTGCTCATTACCAAGTGTTTTCTTCCATCACTCTTGATAAATGGCATCTTAAAAAGGCAGATGCTGGGACTTACTAAAATAAATCTTTGACTATGTTCCTGAAAAAAAAATAACTTCTAGTATAGTACAATTTGTAGTAAATACGAATTTAGAGTTCTGTCACCAGTGTGAGAGTCATGTCTGATTTCTCCCCCTTAGTTGCAGCTTTTGGGTTATACTAGGGGACCCAATGATACTCATGCACAAAGTCAAACAACTATTAGCATTTCACCTCACATTGAAGTGTGCTCCAGGAAGGGCAAACTACATCACAAGGAGGAATAGAATCAATTTGACTACATTCCAATGAAAACCATACAGTTACTATGGCAAAAGTATTTTAAGATGGAAATCTGCTGTATTGGAAAAGATGTCCAGGAGAGGATACTTGTCTGGGTCTAGCAGTCACTTTTTCTCTTGGTTGATCACTGGGAAGAGTTTTATCTGTCTTCCCCTCCTTTGTTTTCATTTTTCCTCCAAAAATAATGTTCACCAGTAGGGTCAGTGTATGCAATCAGTTGCAGATAACACTATTGCATTTTCATTCATCCTATTCTCATGGTTACATTTCATTGAGCTAAAAATTAGACATGGCCTTAGAGCCACAAAATATTGATGAGGCACAGACCCACTTGTATTAGGAAGCTTGTACCACATCAAAATATAATGAGGAATGAGTAGAGTTTAAACAGATATTAACTAAAATATTGCAGTCTTCCACAATTAAATTCACTTTTAAATGTGCTCTCCTTTTTATCTATTAGCTTCATTACATACATTTCAGAAAACCATGTTAGTTAAGAATAGAGGAGAGAATTTACAAAAACAAGGAAGAAAACACATATATTTAATAACAATCTGTAGATTATTTCTTGTACTCTGAAAGTTAGAGCAGCTTAGAAATAAATGTGGAGTCAATCAGGTGTGCATAAAAATCACATGTTAAAATGAAACTAGACATAGGGCTACAGATAATTGAAGATGAAAATCTACAGAAAAAAAGGCTTGAACTAAATTCATCTCTAAATTTTTCTAAACATATTGGTTTCTGACTACAGAAAAATCTATAGAGTTGCTAGAAGATTTCACAGTGGTTTTAGAGGCAAGGAGTTTCTTTAATCTAAAATAATCCATATTTGTTATAGTTAAAAAACTGCGCTGTATATTAATACACATTTAGATTAGAATGATGAAAGACTACTGAGTAAGTAAAAAATAGGATTGATTAAAAGGGAAAGGGGAGGAAGGAAGTGGGAAGAGATGAAAATGAAACTAGAGACAACTGCTAAGTAAATATATATATATATTAGCAAGAAAATAATACTAAGGTCTAGATTTTAGGCTAATATAAAGGTTGAGAAAACAACAAAGGGTAGAAGCATGTTCGACATGAGTGTGGGAAGGAGGAACAGGCCAAAGAAGTTGTCTGGTCCCAAAAGAGCTGTCCAGTGAGGAGTTCTTGGTATTGGCTACACATAGGTATCTATGTCCCAGCTTGGACCTGGAAAAGGTTCTGAAAGTAATGATACAGTTTGGATTGAAAACACAAGCAAAAATGTAGGAATTGTGGATACAGATGGTAGAAGTGGATGCCCAAAGAGGGTGATTGCTACCAAAAAAGTACCCCTTTCAGAAGGCCCTTGTCTGTGCCAGGCATTGGTATGCTTTCACTTGAATTACCTGTTTCCCAAATACATTGATAAGATCAAAAGACAACTATCTTTACCTTGTAGAGTCCTTGTAAAAGGATGAAAAACTATCACCACCTTTGAAGACAAAGAATTATAGGACTAGGATCATCTTAGTTTATTGGAATTGAGTTGTATTAAATATTTGAGGGACATAGCGTGGTCTCAAGCTGCCTCTGTCAAAGACAAGCAGCTAGAGAAAGAGAAACTCTTTAAAATAATACAGGGAGATTCTGCCTAAAAATGTTTCAAGTTGGATCCAAGTTGGTTAAAGAGTTTAAATATTGGATACACTGCACATAATTTTTCTTTTGTTTCAAATGCTTTTCCTATATTCAAAAAGATCTTTGAAAAATCTAAATTTAATGTAACTTCTGCATTATAGACTATTTCTAGGCAATTTCATGCAGACTTCAGAGAATGGAAAATGCCTTATGATAATGGTTTCAGGAAGAAAAAAAAAGAAGATAGGTACTTATTATGCACTCAATTGCCTCAGGCAATAATAAAGTAAGAAAATGGCTAAAGCATTGTCTGCCTGAGAAATGCCTAATGCTCAGGAAAGAGAAGCAACGTCAAGAAATAGTGCTCCAAAACCATCCAAAAGAGATCACCACCCACCTGCAGATATACAAGCAGAAAACCAGCAAACAGATATTAGTTTCCAAAAGTGCCATCTGATAGCACCTTGGAGTGGGCATGTGCTCTGCACTTCAGCAATACTCTCCATGGCAGGAGCACACTACTCTGACCTTTTGCATCTGGGCAGCCAGGCACCTCCAGTACGCAAATCCCTTCATCTCATTTGCCTCCCGTACAGTCTGTGACCACACCAGCATGCATGCCTTTTATGAGGCTTTAGGCTTGAGATAAAATCCCAAGAAAGGGAAAGAAACAGGAGAAAGGAGGATGCTCCAGAGAGTTTCCCCTGCATCCTGGTTGCTATTTCAGTTCACAGCCCTAAACACAGGCCATCAACTTGCCTGGACCTCCTCTTTTATTCCTATTGATATGCATATTCACCCTAAGACACAGTCCTTGCAAGTATTCACCAAGGCATTTCTGGGCAAGTATTATAACACACTCATACTACACAGTCTAGAAAAGCTAACCATAGTGCAAACCTTATTCATACTGTAAGCAGAGACAAGAGCATATATTTCAGCATTTAGTCTATGTCTGGATTTTGTTGGTCTATGAACTACATAATTCACTTCAAAATGTATACTAGCAAGAATTCAGTATGATGGTCAGGAGCTATAAGGCAGAAATACCAGAATAAACTTAGCTGCAATGAAAGCCAGATGTTTGGCTTTCATCTGCTTAGAATTGGTATGGGTTTCCAGGACAAGGCAGAGAGGGGTCAGGAAAAAGCATGATGTTTCCATCCAGTAACTATGATGCTGCACTCCCACTTTTCTGTAACAGGTGCAAAGGGACCAGATCTTCAGAACATTAGCTGCCTAAGGATAGAAAGAATATGAAATAGTTTGCCAATTGTTTTGAAATGTAGGTTGGAAGGGATTAGGGTACTATAAAAAGCTGTTAATTCTAAAATATCAGAATACTTTAATGTGAATCTGAGTGCTTTCAAGCTTGCACATCTGCATCATAAACTTCTGAAAATGGTTCATAACAGCAGTAATCCCAGGGAGACTTACCATTACTGCATTTCCTCCCTACTTTAGATGAATGTTCTCTACTCACAGTTTTGCCTCAGGCCATTAAATAATAAACCAATAATTATGAGCAAATTCCTTGGGAACTGTTGCTTCATTATTAAAATGGGATATGGTTAAAAAATGTGGAATTTTCAGAAATGACTTCACATTAAAAAAAAAAAAAAAAGCAGAAGCTGATTTCTTTCCAATGCAGATTTTGTGTTTCCAAGTCATGCACTGCAAAGACCAAACAACTTAAAATATAATGGGTCATATTAAAGCAAGGTTTGCAGCCTAAGGGAAAACAGCCTGGAACAAAGCCCTAAATCATTCAGGAATTACAATGTGGACGTTGCATACAGTGTTCAGGTAATAACTGGAAGATCACAATCACTAGGTTTTCGCTAAGCATATCCTAGCAGAGGCTCGTTTTCCCTTTTGCCTCTTCAGCTGCTGTTTTCTTAACCTTGCCATGAATTAACTTGCTGTGCATTTCTTAAAGATGTTACGTATGGGATCCAGTTACCCACAAATAAGCGTATAATGTCATGTGAGGTGCTGTGATGTGTTCTGCTAGGCATTCGGGTAGCACCTAGCAAGACGCAGGCTTCTGCTATGTCAGTCTGTCTGCTCTTGCTGATTTCTTTGTGGCTCTGAGCACCCTAAATGCTACTCTATGTTTCTGTCTAAGCATCTAAACTCTTCCTAAGTTGTCTACTCCTGGCAAGGAGTCCAAAAAGTGAATGCAGCAGCTAGATAACTGAACTGCTGTACTGCTCTAATAGTACATAAAGAAGAACAAGGCTGCTCAGTGGTGAATCATAGAATCATAGAATCATAGAATGTGTAAGGTTGGAAGGGACCTTAGAGGTCATCTAGTCCAACCCCCC
>JAUBOD010000925.1:606030-633833 GCA_032353885.1 Nothura maculosa
TCTCACCTTTACTCTATTGTACATATTGACTTTGAAGAATTTCCATTTGATCAAACAGATCATAGTCACTACTAAAAAGTAGAAAGCATATTTTGTGAACTTTTGCTGGAAATGATTGTTCAAGGCTCAAAGAGAAAAAAAGAGTTATGTAAAATAATCAAATCAGAAGCATGCTAAACAAAGTCTGCTTTCCAGAAACAATGTAAGTTGCTGCATAAACTTTTCCTTTGGTTTACGCTATTTTAACTTCTCCACTATGAATGCCTCTGAAATTTTTAATATATGGGTTACGTGATTATGGAAAAATTACTTTCACAGTTCTGAGTGTAACTTAGTTTCAGCAGCTGAAAGTTGACTCAACTGTTGCTATTCTTTTACAGACCCTGTGAAGACGAAGAAAAGTCCATAGATTCCACGTATTCCATAAATTACGTTTTCTCTGATATCACGTTTGACTTATAAAGGGGTATATACTGTACAATTTACTCATTGGTCATAGAAAGTATACATCCGACTATTTTCTTCCTTCTCTGCGTTACGCATCAACATACCATTCCCAGTTTACTTACTCTTTTCTGCAGCATCATAAATATGATAAATATTCATTTAGCGAATTGCCTTTTCTTTTTTTTTTGCTTGATTCTCTGGATAATGACAAGCAAAAAACAATAAATCAGGGACATCATTTGAGTGTCCCTGGCAATTCTAAGAGGATTAACTCAAAAGACTAGTAATATTTACAGGAGTAGAATACAGGAATACAGTAAGAATATGATCCAGCTTGCACAGGCTAAGGGGGATTTTTTTTGTTTCAATATTATTAGTCACTTGGTGCTCAGAAAATTTACCAGGTATAGTCAATCCTGGTTCAGTTGCAAAGAATGAGGTAACTACTTTCTAAGAGCTCATCTTTCCTCATTTGATTTTTGTCACCAGTGGCTTATCTTTTGTCCAAGATCTCTAAAATACAGAATGAAGGATATGTTTTCACTGCTGACATAATTTTCTATAAATAAAAAAATATTTTATTCAAGAATTCTTGTCCAGTTTCACTGTAAAACCACATTCCTTAATGTGAAATACTAAATATAGCTGTGATCTAATTTTCTGTATAACAGAATATAGAATTTAAGTCCATACAAAATTCCAATCTACTGGTCCAGCACACTTTTTCCTCTGGATTTAGCTCATCGCGTAACGTTTTTCTGAGAATTTTACCTCCATTGTTACTTGAATCATTTATTTTAGCACTCTACAAAATTCAGAACTTGCTATGCTTAGCACAATTACAGTCTATATAGTGTACATTGCTGAGCTATTCATCTGAAAAAAAGACATTTAAATATGTTCTTTATTTTACTATTTTATTTCAACTCTAATTATATGATCCACTAGCTTTTATAGTTTGTCTGCTTTACAGACAAAGGTGCAATGGTCTGGCACAAATACTGAAATAAAGGGTCATCATTTATTATCTACATTAAAAATTGGATTTTTTTTGCTCAGATAGTTAACTGTACAAAAATCAGAATTCAATGCCTTCATGATGTTTCAATTAGAACAATGATGAGCACTTTACGACACCAAATGGCTGGTGTTTCTTAATCTATCCATTTGCAAATGGTAGCAAAGTTGCAATGAAAAGTGTATCCAGTAACAGGCATCTAAATAGAAACAAATCTTGATTTGAGTGCAAAATTGCAGATTCATAATACCTGCCCTCACTGAAGGACTGAAACATAGTGCTAGTTACCATGGGGATTACCTTGTTATTTGGTAACGCTTTTAGATGTCCATTTATGACAAACCTTAGTTAAGCTTAACAATAAATTACTATGACTTAATAGTTAAATAGTTTATTATTATTATAGTAAAATGTGATACATCCTTACTCATTAATTTTATTATGTCATCTTATTAAATGATTGGAATATCAGTTTTTCAGTATATTTATATGTATCTGAAATATTTTTATAATGCAACTTACTGAATATTTGAGAATATCATAAATGTATAGAAAATTATAAAAGAATATTTTAAAATAGTAAATACCAAAAATTTTATATAGTATTTAAATAGCATTAAATATGTGGAAATCCAAAGTTTAGATGAATAATGTTGTGCATCACTGAGCACCTTACTCAAATTTACCTCCATAAGAAATCCAGGGCATGCTTGGGACTGTATACTGTACATCATAAAAGAACTGCAGAAAACTTTTCCAAAACAGCATATGTTGCCTGAAACCAGAAAATGAATTAACCCATGAACAACCCTTTCTTTACTCTAAGATTTCTGCTTTTTCTGTTTTCCATTATCTACTGGTTAATTTACTATTACAGACTGAAAAGAACCTTTGTTCCACAAAGATGTGATATGTCTAATTACGCTACAAAATTCCACATTAGTAGGAATTTCACATATCTTTTAAAAGTTTACAGAGAAGCACATATGTATTACTGATGTTTTATGAATCTTTCTATATATTTATATCTGAAAATTGATACAGAAATGATATGTCTACTAATCACAGAACACTGGTATCATAGATCCAGAATAATTATGGTAATAATTTTTCACTATGAATTCTCCTGTATCTAGACTAAAGTAGTCCTTCTTCATGGCCACAGATTATTTCAAAACACTTGTGTGTTGGAACGGCAGTTCTTTCTTGAGTAACAGCGACATGACTTGCCAAGTCTTCCTCTGAAATGGAGTGATTAAACCATGTGAAAACTCTCCATCCTTTATTTTAGCAAACTAATCATGTCTAAACATTAACTGGGGCTCACAATAACAATATTTTCTACAGGCCTTCCTAATAGCATCTGAGTTGCTTATGAATTCAATTGCTATGCAAATTTCAATTCGTGGAAGCAGCTCTATGAATAGTGAACACTTTGAGCTCAGCTAATCAATTTAAAAATGCTTTGCCCACAGCACATTTTATTCCCTGAACACTCTGAACGTGGCTAGGATATGCATTCAGCTGCAAACCTTGGCTACATGTCCAGAATGGCGCTGATGAAGTATCAGGCAGAAGGAGTTCAGTGACTAAGGATACCTTTGTCAAGTAAGACTGGACTTCAGCATGTGTAGCTGAAGCAAAGAGAACAAATAACTCTGCAAAGCTGGCCCTATGATATTTCATGGAACAGACATGAAAGTAGTTTTCAAAAATATTTGAAAGGAATATTAAAAATCAGCTAGTCTATAAAATGCTGGATAAAATGGTGATGGCCCAGATATTATACTATAAGGAAACTAATACACTAAAGAACTCTAGGATTCATTTCTCTTCTTCCTGGGATAGCAGACTTTAGTTTCTTTCCTGACAGAAAACTGTGCAATAAATAAAAGCTCATCTTCAGTGTAAAACTGACCCCTAGCTCTTCTGATGTGTCTTCCAGAAGAGCTCCTGGGAGAATAATGAACTGAAGATTTGATTAATTATAGAGCTATTGGTCAGGTGAGATTATCTGAATGAAATCTGGTCCTTATTGATTTAGTTAGTCTACGTAAATGTCTTGCTGTATAACATTATTATATCTGCATTTCAAAAAGGCATGTTTCCTCTGAAAAAATACTTATAAGCTGCCACGTGAAGATTTGCTGGCATCATATAAAGAACCCATTAATGCAAATAACTTTTATGATATCCTCAGTATTTCATCATTAGCACCAATGGAGAGGTTGTCACCTGCCAAGCATTTCCTCCTTTCTGGCAAAATGATGACAGCTACAGGCAGGTTATGTCAGGAGAGGAATTACGTTTCTGAAGCAAGCATTGTGGTTTTCCTTCCCTATGTGCAGAAGGGAGCAGAGCATTTCAGCAGAGCATTTCAGTGTCCTAAGCACAAACTGTTGGGTGGCCAACTTTCTGCACCAAGGTCTCAGCACGACGTGGCACACAAGGGAATTGCTCCACCTCCACAAATGAAGAGGCAGCATAGTTATGACATGTAAATGAAAAATTATGCTAAGCTATATTATGATGAATTTCAGAATAGGGACTTCTGGCTTTATTTGCATTATAACACTACTTTTCTTAATCACTATGCATTTTAACTCAGCGTGGGGGGAAAATGGGTGATCATTCCTTTTCCTTTGCTCTCTCTCTCTCTCTCTCTCTCTCTTTTTGTGTTTTGTCTGTTTTCTGAAGGAGAACAAGAAGGAGGAGTAAGATGTAAGTATATTTCCTTCACTAAGATGGAAGGAGTTTTCTGCACTCATTTTCCCAGACAACAATTTCTAATATGGGGAAGCTCCCAACCAAATAAAGGAAGCCACAAGGTGAGAAAATGGAATGAGGTCATTCTCCTTAAGGATGCCAGATGGTCCTTTGGAAATATTATTACTATTATGATCATCTTCAGAAAAAAAATAACAAATTTTATCTCTCAGCCTCTGAATTATCAAATTTACTTTAGTGCAACAGAAAATCCTGGTTTTGTGACACCTGAAGAAGTATTCCAGAATTCCCAAAGTTTTAAAAATTGATATTAGTGAAGTATACATTCATTTTGACGTGCTAGTCTCTCTTGGTCACTATCCATTGGCAAGTGCTAATGAATGAAATCATCAGAGCTATTGGTTCCTGCTCCACATATCCTAAAGGACAGCCCTCTTTAATATAAATATATATGTATACACACACACACATATACACACATATATATACCCAAATATATATATACACACACACACAAACATACATATATATATGTATATATACAGCAGAAATCCATTTGCAAATGGCAAAACTGGTCACTTTAACATAGAGCTATTGGTTGCTCAAATGGAATTTCTACGTAGATTTTTACATGGGTTTTTACATAGGTAGCATAAGTCTTTCCTTACAGAAATAGAATCTAGGAAGGTTACTGCAGTAGTATATTAATAAATATTCATCCTCAGATTAATTAAAAGAACAGAAGACTATGTGGCTCATCCTTTTTGTCCCATCCACTGTTACTCTTGACATTTATAACCTCTTCTCTCTGCCAGAGTCTTTGTATCATTATCGTATATCAGTGAGAGATTTTGCATTGACATCAAAAGGAAATACAAACTCTTTGAGGAAGAGATTTCTCACATTTAAACAGAAGATGACTGGGAATTCTGATTTCATAAGCGTTAAAACATAGTAGCAATAAACAAGGATCTGACTTTAAGTTCAGAAAAAAGAAAATGAAGAATGACTCAAAAATGCAAAATTGTGAAATTGCTCCAAGGTTTATACATTCTGCTAGAAAGGAATAATTTTGTTCAAAGGGGACCAGCAAAATTTTCTCTAAAGGATTTTGCGTTTTCTTACCATTTTTGCTGAAGGTCGTTTGCTCCTATGCACCAAGTGCTGATACAAACACAGACTTCCAGATACGGAGAGATTTGTCCTTTCAATAAGCAATAAGAATTCAAGATGGTTATGATTTCTTTTTCTCCTTCTCCCATACTTAAAGAAAACTATCTCAGAGGAAAAGGCTCTCGCAGATAGAACTTACTCTTTCTTTCACCTACAAAAGAGAGCATGGTTAGTATAAATGGCTAGTATAATCAGTGATAAAACTACTATATCAGAGCTCAAAGGTCAGAGTCATCCAGAAGGGACAGATGGTGGAAAACAGTGTCCAGCATTGTTGAGCAACTATTTCATTCCTTGCGCCAGAGCCCTTTTTTACTTATGGTGTGCTGCTACATCTTAATGCAATCATTATTAAAAGTGCTCCTTGTAGAAATGTTCCAAAATGTAATGAGCAGCTGCAAACTCTACAAATTCAATACTACTACCAAAACTGCAAAATAAAATCTGTATTTAAAAACTCAAAGTTCAAATCAGTCAAGAAAAAAAAGTATTATTTTTCCCCATTTCAAATCATTTCAGATCTTTTACCTGCAAAAGCATCAGATTTTGATCACTCTTGTAGCTAGTAAATAGGGATTTATATCTTTTTTAATATCAATTAAATGACTATTTTCAATAAGTATAAAATGGAAGGGAGGGAGGAGAGAGGAGATAAATGTTACAAAATTATCAGATAAACATTTAAATAGAAACCATAACATTTCAAGTTAAAAATATGGAAGACATTTCAACTGAATTTATGCTCTGTATGCTTTTTATGAGTACAAAGAGAGAAATAGTTAACAAAGAAAGGGGTTTAAAAAAAAGAATACTAGGGCCTAAATTATCATTGTAAAAAGTATATAAATGATAAACTGAAACACTAGTGATTGAGAAACTGAGATAAGCTATATTGAAAAATGATATAAGGATTAATTCATCACAGAAAAGGCTTTCAAGACACCAACAGTGACAAGGCATGCCTTATATATTGTAGCGCTTCTCATAAGGGAGTATTTCAACATGCTGGGCTGCACAAAACCATGAATTAGATTTTAAAAAATTCAATGATAGATGTAGGTAAATGCAACCTCACTGTTAATATCAAACAATCCAAGAAAATATAATCAGTTTCACGACACAAACTATATTGACAATGACTCAAAAATTATCACTTTCTGGCACAGTACAGTTCTCACTTCACAATAACCAAGAACTGAAGGACCTGAATTTTAAGATTTTGGCCAGAGGTCTCTATGCCTAAAAATACAGAGCATTTTCTAGCAGAGCTTTTTGAAGTATACCCACATCTTGAACCGATATGTTCTGGGTTTCCAAATGAGTAACGTTCTCATCATTAGTGTATCTAAAATGAGTCATATGAAAAGAGCATTTCTTGCATTTGTCAGTGAATTACAGTAGTTGGTATAATGTCTAGTTAATACGTTTGTGTATTGCTGCCCTCCTCCCATTAGAATATCAGATGTTCTAATATATATTTTTGAGGGTATGGTAAAGAGAACATTTTATTTTTGTAAATTGTAAAAATCACACTAACAAAGCCATGAATGACAGCTATATGATAAAGATATGTTGTATAATTAAAAATTGTAATTAATATTTTTATAACATATTTATTCTTAGAACTGAGATGCTGGTGAGATTCCTTCTCCTGCAAATCTATTTTCACCAAATTCCCAGAGGTTTTTTTTAAAACACATCCATTCAAAAAGAGGTTATCAAGGACAAAAGTTGTCTCTTCAAAAATGTTTAGGAAGAAGTATGTTTGTGCCTAACCTTACAAGCCAGTTTATCCTCAAGATGTATTCTGCAAAACGCAAATAGCCGCAGTCTTAAACATTATTGCAAACCAAGTGAGATCCCACAGATCGCGGATGATTGACCTAAGGTTACTATCTTAGACTGCAAATTTCTCTTATTTAAACATGATTTTGTGGAACTCTTTAGTGGACAGATTTGTAATTTTACAGCATCATCAAAAATTAATTCATATTTGGTATCTCAAGCACAGCAATCAAGATTAATATTTTGGTCAACAGATACTGCTCTGTAATACTTGCTATAGGGATTTTAAATCCATAAATGAACCAGATAAAACCTACTACAGGTTGATCTAGCCTCTACCAAAGCAATCTAGAAAACCTGATACCAAACATGAGACCTTACAAGATAGAATGCCCTTCTTTTCTCTATCTGTATGAAATCTAATCCTGGGCTGATTTCTCCAGGTTCAATACTCATGATCAGTCAGCTAAATTCTAAATTACTGTTTATTAACCTTTATCTCGGTTTCTATCTTCTCAAGGTCCCAAAAGGCACTGGTTCGCTGGTAAAGTATTCATTTCTGCCTAACAACACAGGAGCCATTAAGGAACATATAGCAGCATTCCCTAATGACCCCAGCAGGTGGATGGGTGAATATCATGCTCAATATTCCTATATCTCGCTATTCATGACATGCAGATTCCAATGACTATGCAAAATAATATCAGTTTTTGAAAAAAAAAATCTATTAAACTGCAGAAATCTCTGGAGTGAAGAGCTGTTCGTGACTTTTATTCTTCTCAATACTTGACAAGTTAACCGAACAAAGACAGAAGCACTTCATTCGACACCAGAGATTGAGAGGCCTAACCACTGGTTTTCTTATCCAAATTTGTAATACTAAAACACATGGAGAGGAAGAAAATCATAGCAATATGTAACTATTGAATTTGGTTTCAATTATTTAATGAGGATAATGTTCTAATAAGCTCAGTGACACCTCTTACTCAGGAAAGTACTTTGAAGCATAAAAGATAGATGAACCTATTCTTGCCTGAAATATTTATTAATCAGAGCATAATGTACACAACTATCAGAAATGTTCAGGGGACTCTTCAGTTGCTACTTACTAGCATCTTGAAAGAAGGTGAAATTCTTACATGTGTTTATACATGTCTAATTTAGAAAATTTAATGAACTTATCTGGAACATAATATAATAATATCATATATCTAATAATTAAATATATAAATATAATATATAAATATAATAATTAAACATTTCTTTTAACTTATATAGATATTTCTGAACACAAGTGACTCATTGCAACTCACTTCAGATAAGTGATAAAACACAGAATATTAATGTAGTTTATTTATACATAAAAAATAGTCAAAAATCTTAATGTCATTTGGAACAGGTGTGTCATCCATATTTTAGCTTGATATGCCTTGAAAGCAGCCTCTGAATGACTCCAGGTTAGCTATATTAACTAGGTTAGCAAGGCTCTGGAATTTGATTCTAAAGCAATTTTTCTCTTGAAAGAACTGCAAACTTAATTAAATCTCAGAATATTTCCATGAGTTAGATGCTCTATGTTTTCTTATCTCTCTGCTAATCACGGGTAATTTCAAGCACAGATGAAAACACACGGATTTTCACAGACAAATTGCAAGCAGTAGCAGGATCAAAAAGGAGGGCTTTTTAGCCTCCTAGTGCTTGACCTCATTGCCCCTTTCAAGTGCATTTACCTGTAAAATGGTTACTTCTAGTGAATAAGGAAGAAATGGTCTGTAACAGATTTCCAAGGACTTAAAATGTCTTATATATTAAAGGCTTGTTCAAATCGTTCAAGCACAGCTACCTATTCCTATTCTGTTCAAGTGTTATATCTGCGTATCTCATGAAAGCTGTACCTAAAACTGAAAGTATCACCTAAAATGCATGTCATCCATGTACATCTTACATAAGAATTATGTATGAGAACTCTGAAGTGTTGTAACTAGCTTTTAAAACAACAGTGACGAGCATTTTCTATCACCGTTTCTCTACTTTTTTTTTGTCCAAAATCTACCTAATTTTTCTGAAAAGTCCACAGCCCACCCTGTCATTCTACCAGCCCTGAGAAGCCATGCTGTTCTCAGACCAGTCCTGCCAAATGACTACCATTGAAAACAACGGTAACAATTGAAAAGTCATAGAAAATATCAACTAAAATAATAATTTCAATGCATTTTAGTAAAATCTTCCATAGAAAAAAACTGCATTTTTTATTGTAGACCCCAAATAAATAAGTCAAATGTTATGCAAAAAAAAAAAGATTTCAATAGAAAAAATATCATTAAATATTTTCATCAGTCTTAGGAATGAGAAAAACAAACAAACAAAAAGAACAGCTTTCTAGATGTCTGAAAAGGGACTTGTAAGCCTTTAAGTCTTAATCTGTGCTGGATCTTCAGCTGTGTGAGTTTATATAGCATTCATATGTATTTCAATTAATACATTTGTAAATATCAGGTAATTCCATTCACTAAATGAATTTCAAGTTTCACTAAGTTCAACCGTAGTGAAATTTAACAAAAATTGAAAAGTTTAAGATTCTTTTTTTTTTCTACAATGATCATATTACTAGTTTTGTACGTAGAGAACTCTCAGAATTCCTCCTAAAGAACAAAATGTTAAGCATTATTAAGCTTAAAGGATACTTTACTTCAGGAAACAGACATTCAAAAAGCATGGCCAGCATCAGCTCTAAAAATTTATAAGAGCAACACTTTCTTTTCTACTTTTCAAATAGTGATCAGAGAGTAGCACCAGCCAATGTTACATTTCAGGAAGTCTGAAAATAAGTGAGCCCAGCATTTCTTTTGTAGTTGTTATTACGAGGAAGTTTTTTGCTGTGTTTGCAGATTTTTCCATCTTAAGGATATTTTTAAAAAAATCTTTCTGATTCTTTTGGCATCATTCTAAGAGGCTTACAAGAAGAAAATATTTTTTTCCTTCTCAAAATACACCTGAGTGATTGCTATACTTTTCTGCAGAAAGGGTACAGAAAGGTTAGAATTCCACTTTCTACTATTTTTCTATAACAGAAATCCTATTTATTATACAATGATGCAGCAATACAAGGCAAAAACCTAGAGGAAGTAGCACACAAATCCATACTTCACTTAGCATCAATATTAAATAGGACTTAATGTGCAGCTGTTTCTTTCAGCTTTAATCTGATTATTTTTTTGACTAGAACAGACACTCCACTGTTGTAACCCCAAAATGCCATCTTTAATTATTCTCTGCTCCTATTTTTCCCATTGTGGATGCCCACTTTCAACTCAGCACCTTTGCAATTTTGGAACAGCCATGGCAACTCGCTCCCCATCCTCAGTGTTTTTCTTTCTGTTCTTGCTCCAGGACTCATGGCAGCTTACATACTAAAGATTAATTATCCTGCAGACACAGTCTGCATGAGGAATTAAGACATTGTGGACTGGAAATCCAGCACTAGCCTAACCATCAATTTGTGCCCAGGCACTCGACCCAGATGTAGTGCATGAAGATTAGGCATGATATCCCTTAATATTTGAGTTGGGCTGATGGACAGTTAGGCCTTTTGTGTGTGCATCATCGTTTGGGTATGACAGAGAACAATTGCTCTGTCTTTCTTATTAATTGAGAGAATGTTGTTAAAATGGTAGTTTGTAAAAAACAAAGGAAGATAAAAGCAGGAAAGAAGGAAAATTCTTTCATGTACTGTATTTTTTTGGTGTGTGTTATTCAAAGTGTCAAATGCAGTGGTTTTTATATATACTTACTTTTTCTAATAACTATTATTTTCTGAGTGATATATCTTTAAACTTACTTCCAATAATTAAACCCTTTATTTTACTGCTCTTAAGTCTATCTGGCTTGTGATGGCTGTTGACAATTGTCTTGCTTGAGATATTAGCCCCAAGATATTCTATAACAAAATACTAAGTGACACCACAGATAGCAGGAGGAGCACTTATTACTCTGAAGACTGAAGATGATTAATGATTGATGGGACTCGTGCCTAACTATTTTAACAGAAGGAAGGAACAAATAGCTCTGCTAGAAAGCATGCTTCCTTTCAGCATTCTCCAAGCTTGCATAAAAATATAGTAAATCTTACATAAGTATTACATTGCCTAAGCTTAACAGGATGGTGCACTCATTTGACCTGTGATAAACCCAAGACAAGAATCATAACTGGAGATACAAATTAGTCTTATTCAGGAATTTCTTCAATAACAGAATCCCCAGCAAGACCTTTTAATTTTAAGACTGATAAAAAATTCCTAAGTACTGAGCATTACAAAACAAAAAGAGTTGTCAAAAAAGATAATTTTAATTGTGGTCATAGGGATGAAGATTCCATCCAGAGGCTTTACCACTGAGCAGCTGGACAAGATGTCATAGCAGCCTTGGAATAAGGCTGACTTGGAATAAGACTGACTTTCATCCTTGTACATCACTATGTTTCTTAGTTGGAAACTGAATATTTTTGAACTTCTCATAGTCCAAACAATGCTGGTGATTTTTTTTGGCACGTCTATGAACTTAGACTAATATCCTATTGCTACCTTCCTTGCATAAAAAGCTGCAGATTTTGCGGTTTACTAGCTCTTTCATGTGTATTAGCAACATTAAAATTGACTTGGTATTATAGGGATTTGTTTATGTTTTTCTTTGTCTTAATTTTTAAGATAAAACTCACTGATGCAGCAATACTATTTCACTCCCAAAAGCAGGTATTTGCCTTTTAGTTATTGTTTTACAAGCATCATAAGAAAAAATGTTTCATGATGCCTGTTTGGCTACCACACAGAAATGCAGAAGCATTAACACATGGCTGGAGCAGTCCATATATAGTAAATCCATAAATATATCAGCACTATCTGATATATTCACTAACTTAGAAACTTTCCTTCTAGTTTTTTTTAAGGTTTATGCTATGGAATAAAGAAAGAAGACATAGTAATGAAAATAAAAACGCTTATGCTGCATCAGACAAAAATAAGCAATGTCCTAAAGACATCCAACGTTTTTCAAGATATTTCCTTATTAGTAATAGATAAAGGAAATTAATTATATTAAAGATTCAATAAGTCAGAAAGTCAGCATTCAGCATATCTGAATCCCAGTGAACCCTGTATCTATAGATATAGTGCTTTCCTCCCAGGGAAATTCTTAACCATATATATGGCACATCATAAATATTTCAGGTATTTCTTCAGAGAGGGCTGATAAAAAGAAAAAGAAAAAGGAAAAAGAAAAAAAAATAAATTGCTTTTGTACTCATATATAATCAGGAATGGCTGTTTAGCCTAGGTCAGGACTTCGAACAACCTTGTGGTGTGACATTAGGCAGCAAGTAACTGTTTTTCTTGTCAGGAAACTAAAGAGCAGAAGGGCCTTGGTTCACCTCCTACACACTCCTACTTCCTTTCCTGTTAATTATGACTAAATGAGCAAAGTTTCATTCTTTACTACACAGTAACCTATCCAAACTCTTTATCCTCAGAAAAATAGTAGCTAAGAATGCTGTGGATTTGCATATACATGCAGAAAATAAAAGATGTTATAGAAGATACATATAGATATATAGAAATAGATATAAACACACACACGAACTTACTGCATGTCCCAATATTTTTCAATATGCAGGATTTGCTGGATTGGATTGAATATTTAAAGAACGAGTGTTGTGTGGCTAATGGACATCTTCCAGATAGACTTTTATCAGATTCTACTTAATTAATAAAAGAAAAACAGACCAAATAACCAAAAGATTTGTAATTAAAAATACCAGCCTACTAGATTCATATCATCTAGCAATTGGTTAAGTCCTCAGGGCTTGGAAAAGAGATTAAAGGGCACTGTGAGGAAAACAACAACAGCAACAATATAACACCAAAACTCTAAAGTTCAGTTCTTTGGGCTCTCTTTGAGCTTATGGAGAGCTCCTTTTCTTAGGGGATCTTTTCTATTTCCATGCCTTGTTCTTTCTTCATACAGTCTTATATTTCCCTTGTACCTGCAAGGTCAAAACTGAAGTGTGACAAGTAGCACATAGCAAGAGGTAAAAGTGAGGGCAGAGCAGAAATATTAAGGCAGTTTTTTTTCATTGAGCAGCTAACACTAAAGCTTTCTGCTTGTGAGAACAGGCCTTATTGCAGCAGAAGGGATGTGACCAGCAAGAATACCAGGCAGCACAGTTGTGGCATATGGACCATTTTAGTTCTAGGTCACTGGGTTCAAATCTGACCTAGCTTTTAGTAACTAGTGGTAGTTACCATCTGTTGCCTATCAATGGCTATGTGAAATGGTCCTCTGTCTAAATATAAGTAGAGCTATTCCCTTTTGCAGACAAAGATACGAATGCAGGTTTCATTCAGTAGCTCTGCTCTCACTCATACACCTGTAGGATGGCTACCTGTAGGATGGATATCATCCTCTTTTGCCATGAAATTGGGTCCTAGAAGAAGGATTCAGGCTTATTAGAGAGGATAGGTGCACTGGTACTTATCATGTGATACTAAGATAAAGAGAACCTTTCATGCTCCAGGACTACCAGTCCTGGAGCATGGCATCCTTCATAAATCCACAATTTTTAAGACTAAGGAGCAGAAAAATCATCTTATCAAGGTCCACTCACTTCACAGGCTATAAAGCACATCAGGTATGTCCTGTATTCCTCAAAATGATTTTGAACTATGGTACTCCTATCACTATTTTGTGCCCTTCTGGATTTAATGGCCCATGAAGGAAATAAAAAAAAAAAAGTGCTTCCTTAGGTAAAATATTAAATCAATTAATGTCACCACTGATACTATTTTGAGACTGATTTTTCGGTAACTTCAGCTTTCAACTAGATTATTATTTTTCATAAAGAGCCAAATATCATCAGAGATTTCTTCTGCAGGTAGGTATTGCACACCATAATCATCTCCCTACTTAATTCTTGGCTTCTGAAATTGAATGCCATTCAAATTACAAAGCATTTCCTGATGCTTTGAAAAACATTTTAATGAATCAAGGAAAATTTTCAACTTTCATTCTCTCAGATAAATTTCTGTCTGCTGGGATTTCTCTTACCAGGAACAGATGAAATCTCATCTCCTAACTTGATGTCTCTGAGCTTTCTTTTTTGGGACTGTTCTTTGAGCATTTTAGTAACATGAGTACACTACCGATTAATTTCATATAATCTTAAAATCTGCAAGATAATGTAATTCACGCTGTAAAGTCAACCTACAGTCATAATTCCTGGATATGTTAATTTGCATTTGACTTTTATACATGTTCCTTAGGTAATGCAACCCTACAAAGAAGTCCAAATGAATAGGGTTTCGCCAGCACTATTTGCCATTTCTGTGTCACCTCGTCACAGAAATTTTACCAGGATTATGGCTTTTCAAATGATTCTTCCACTCCTGCATCCTTAACAGAATTCCTTAGGATGAAAAAAAGTGATCTTATGTTTCTCATTCTTTATATTTTCCATATTTTCATTACTTACATCACAATTATTTTCTGAGACATACTGATTAACTATATTTTCATCTACTTAATGGATCCTTTCAACCAAATGCTTCCCCTGCTTCTATATGGGTCTATAACAACATTTGAGATTAAGATAGATATCATTAAAATTGCAATTTTCTATATTAACACAATTTGTTTTACCATGCAGATTTATAGTCTTCCCATAGTGTTTTTGACAAGACTTCTTCCATATAGTGGTATAGATTAGCATTAGGTCATTGTCCTTTGCTTCTTTATGTTGTGTCTGTTGTATGAGCCTGCAAAATTCTTCTCCATTTAAAGAAGCAATTTTGAAAAATACAGAGTTCTTACACTTAAGGATTGCATGCTCTAGAATTACATCAAATGTAGTTTTGCTCAAGGCTTTTCTTTTTGCAAGCTAATTTTACATATGTGTGTATATATGTACATATTTATATTCCTATGTACAATCCTAGTTAGACTATATTCAATTTTTGGTTGAGTAGAGTTGAAATTGGCGGGGGGGAGATAATTTCCAAATACTATGACCTTTCAAATTAATACTCAGTTAATCTTTTTCTACGATGAGACAATTAATTACAACAATCAGTGTAATTAATAGGACTAGATCAGACCAGACCTACCCACATAGTAGCTAAGATCAGCATCACATACATAATTCTCTCTGGTTCTCTTCTGTGAGAGAGTGGGAAATTAGATTTGGGACAAGCCAAAACCTTCCAGCGCAGCCCAAAAAGAGATTTTCCCACTGCAATGACAGGATCAGCTGCTTGTGGAGACTCTGCTGCTAAACGGTCTCCTCCAACATTGGGATCTACTAATTCAGATCCTGCCTGCTGTCCAGCCTCCCTATGGCTACATGGACAGAAGTAGTGCTCCAGATTCTGTTTGCAGAACATCATTCCCTAAAGGCAGGGTGGCTTGTGCTGGCTGTCCTCTTATTCCAGATGTTTCATCCCTTAATGATCTTCTGTTGAACACATCTTTGGGAATCTCTGACCAAGTGTGTCATGCAGAAAAATGATTGAGCACAAGTTATTCTCCCCTATAGCAAAAGAGGACACCATGGCTTGACATGAAAGCCAACATCTTTCCCAGATTGGACTCTGCTTTTACACAGTCTAGTTCTTATGGGACAGGTAACATCCCCAAGAAATTTACAATGATTTACCTCTTTGTCTCACTTCTGAAGTCTCTGAAGCCTTTGATGGACTATCAATCAAGGTAATTTTCAAGAGATATTCTGACCACCAATGGAAACTTTATCCACAGTATTCAGGCTCTTATCTGACCTTTCTGTGATGTGTTTTTTTTTTATTGCTCCAGGACAATACCATGCAGATTCTCTGTCCTTCTGCTGAATGTTTTGTTTGCGACTCCTAATGCCAAGAGCACCAAATTCATGGAAAAAAGTAAAAAACAAAAACAAACAAACAAAAGCACACAAAATGCCTACAAATCCTATGAGCACAGCTGTGTGGTGTTCCAGAGGAATGGTGATGTGCACATCACCTCCTAACTAGTACCTTTTAACTATCAAATACCTTCAGACACACTAAATTACCTCAATGCTTGCTTTCATGTTCATTTGGAGACAATGTTGTTTTGAAGTGTTTTGATTTAATTCATAGTAATATTAAAAATATGGAGTCTTAACTTAAAAGGTTTAGGACAATTTTCAAAAAAAAAAAAAACTACCTGGAGGTTTGAGAGGTATTTGTGTTTACACAGGCTGTCCTTGCAATGACTTCCACAAACTGAATCAATCAGGTAGCAGCATGAATACACAAGAATACATACACAACCATAAATTGATTTACAGAGTCATTAGTTTTCTCACCAAGTTAGAGCAGCAATTCCTGATAGTGATAGCAAGAGACGCTTGACATTCAACTGCTCATAAAATAATAAGATACAGAAACATGACTGAAACTTTCAAAATGACCTTAATGGCTAGTGAGAAATTATATCTAAAGCTAAACAGAAATAATAATTCAAGATTCTTGTGTGGCCCTGATAAAACAGCACAAATAATCTAACAACATGAAGTCTGCATTTTATAATTAAATTTTTAATGCCTAGAAATGGAATTACTGTGGATTTGCTTCACATTTCCGCATGAGTATCTTAAAAACAAACAAACAAAAAAAAAAGAAAAAAAAAAGCAAGTAATTTATTTTGGCAAACTGTGTATCGGTTACCCAAGATAGTAATTTCCATGGGATATTGTTTAGTTTGCTGAGAAAAAATAGTGACTAGCTGCTTGGATAAACATACATAAATCTCTAACTTCTATACAAGCTCCATGTTACAAGATATGTCAGCCAAAGCATTTAATTGATCTTTCACTGTTCAACAAGACTTATGCAGCTTGATGCATGTCATCACTTCCCTCAGACTGCCAGTTTTCAGTGTTCTGCCACCAAGTGTATGTTCAGTACTTTGACTTGAAAGGTGAGAGTCTGTCTCCTGAACATCAAAGGCTGACACTTCAGAGCTTTTATGTTATCACATATTCTCCTCCTGACACAGCTGAATAAAGACATGGTAGTCACAGCTCAACCTGCAGCAGCTGTAATACTGCTACTCAGCTCTGTAATAACATCTTTGCTGCCCCAGCTTCAGTACCTCTTCTTCCATTTTGCTATTTTTCCAAACATGCTGTCATTTATGACATGAAGTATAAATAAGGGTCCTTACTAAGATAAGGGATCCTCCACCTGGCATTTTCTCACCACAGACACATCACAAATGCATTAGGATACTGAGCAAGAAAGTACAGCCTCCCCAGTGTGGACATGCTCTAGATTACTATGATATACGAAAATCCTATCTGTAGTTGTTAAAAGAGGTAAAGAAGATTCTTTCTGTTTAGATTCTCCTCTAAAATGTCAAGTTCAAAACAGAAACACAAACAAACTGTATGTTCAAGGCTGGAGGAGATGATTGGACTGAAGAAGCTGAAGGCTTTTTATATGTGTAGGGGCCTCTATTGTAAGTTTCTTACATTCCTACTTTTGTGTCAGGGTCCTTTTTGTTTGCTGTTCTCCGTCTTCAGCTCTTGCCCTCTCCTAGTTCTTTATTCTGTGCTCAGATAACATCTTTATAGCTTGTGCTTTCTTTTCAAACATAGGTTTTTCCTTTACCTTAGTCTCATTTACAGGAAGGTTTGGGATAGCTCTGTAGGCATTAAAATCACTAAGATTTCACTGTGTGAGCTCTGAAAAAGAGAGTCTGCATGAGCTTGTATTGTAAACTGGAGTAGCACTGTGGCAAAAAGGTTAATGCAAAAAGCTAGAAACACACAGTTAAGTCCCACCTTTGTTATTATTTTGCTGAATCTAAAGTGACTTTTTCTCCCTGTGCATCAAGTTCACTAGTAAAATAGAGGTAAAATATCTACAAGGTGTTTTAAAGCTTTCAGAAACTTTATGAAAGGCATTATGAAAAGAAAAATGACTATTTAAGACTAAGTACCTCAGAGTTAATAAACAGATAGAAAACAAGACCTGCCAGAATAAAGAAACAGCATTATTCTCTTATTCGGCATTTGTTTTGCCCTTATTAACAGGATGTATCATAAAGAACCAGCTCACTAATGCACTAGGTGCAGTGCAAAGAAACTGGAAAAGTAAATCTGGTGCCAAGACCACATAGCCAAACTATAGAGGAGGCAACAGGGAAACAAAATATATTTTGGGAAATGGAACTGTCTGTTTCATGATTAAAAATGATTCCTGGATGAAATATAGATAGAGTTTCATTTAACAGCACTAAACATAATGGTTCTTCTATAACAGTAGCATACTTTTTTTCTCAAGGCTTTCTGCAAGTACCATAGCTGAAGGGTATTTTAAGCAAGATAAAGCAGCAACTTGTGGATATTTATGACAGTTCTCCAAAGCAGAGGGGGCATCATGGGTCAAGGCATAAAGGTACCTTTTGAAAACTTATCAAGTGGGCAATGAAGGTTGTTTGCACAATATGACACTGATGAAAGAGAAGTCTCTTGTTTGTACTGAATGCTTTGGCTACAATAAGATTTTTTTTCAGGGGACTATTTTTTTGTCACAAAAGAGAAAGTTTCCACTTGAGAAAATCTACCTGCTTGCTGCGTGTCATTCCTATTTTCACAAATAAACAAGAACATTTCTCATCTCAGTTAAATGTTCATACCGCAAGGTTACATGTGCTTAACAGCATGCCCTGTGTGTTAGCAATTCATCGAAAATATGCTTACCTTCTATGGGAAACATTTTCAAATAGCAGAATCTCTTTTCAGTTTAGAGCACACAGCCCAAGATCTATATTGCTTTTTTGCTTCTTAGTTCTTCATTTCTGCTACTTGTTTGGGAAAATACTGTGTCTCTTCTACAAAATACCTCCATCCCCTGACAAAGATTAACAGTCCTTTTCTCCTGAGAATGCAGTTTAATAGGCAAAATGGATACCGTGTAGATTGTGCCACTTTTGAGCCTTCTGCCAGGAATGGCTTGTGCTTAGATAATATTATTGTTACCAGTTAGCACTTTGACAATTAGTGAAGCACAGGACCAGTGCCTCCTGCAGCAGGTGATGCAGAACTTTCAATTAAATCTTCATATTTCCCACAGCTCAGCACTGAATTAATAATTCACTCTTGCGGCAGGCTGATAGAAATGAAGATATGGACTAGCTTCAGTAATAAAAGCAAAGGGAGATCTTGAGATGAACAGTGGAAGAGAGTTATAATGGGTATATCCTGTGAGACAACAGTAAGGAATATGTAGACATGCTTTCTTAGACTGGAATACTTTGGATATTATTCATCCATCTACTTTGTAAAGTCTCATAGCTAGACTTTTTGAATGCTTATATAGTTCTCAAGTCTAAGTGACAGTGCTGGTATGTTCACAGAGTATCTACCCATTTTCTAATTTCACAGAATCACAGAATGATTTAGCACATACCTTGTTCTCTAAGTCCACTTTGTCATGATTTCCTTCTCTGCTTTTATAGTAGAGACAGCTTTGATTCCCGGGTCTTCAAGGCCTTGTTAACCTTCAAAATTTCTGCACTTTAACCTATCAGACATAAAGGATGAGTTAGAGAAAGGACACCTTTGAACTGTAGCTTTCAGATGTTATCCAGTTTGTATACTACATGGGGAATTCATGCAGAATCCTATCTTCCTACAAAGAGCAGACTGGTGGAGCCCCACAGGAAAAAAACTACATAGAAATTTCCAATCTTATCAGGACACATCTGAATTCTCTGCTTTTGTCATAGGATCTCTCCTTGTGCTACTTGCAGCCCTCTATATCTGCACCGATGGAAAAAGATGGAAAAGAAAAAATTCAGGAAAAAAAGGCTCAGAACTTGTGAGAAAAAAAAGTCACAATGTGCCTATTAAAGTGTCACTTAGAGGCACTTTTTTGAAGATAAGATGGATATTTGAAAATGGAAAGCTATTTGTTGTAAAGGGCATGCCTTCCTAAAGATTCTTACGGGGGAATAACAGCTAAAGGAGAGCAAAAAAGAAAGTAATAGGAAATTATTTAATGCTGACTGGTGAGGAGAAAAAAAAACATATTTTTACTTACTTCTTTATAATTCAAAAACTCCAGGATTGCTGGGCTTTTCTGTTTTTGACAGATCTAAATATGACAATGCATTTCTTAACACCTTCAGAATTAAAGCATCAGATATCTCCAGCCTGGAATGGGTTTGAATTTTCAGTTTTGAGCAGTTACTAGGATGTGTATTGCTTTACCATGCTGTTATTGAGCTAGGAAGAGAAGAGGGCATGAAAAGTACAGTAATGCTTTTTTCGTATGTGCTAAATTAACCTAGCTCACAGAGACACACATCTGGTGTGGCATTTTTTTGAAAGTAACTAGAAAGATAATATTAGAATTTAGACAATATTAGAATATAATTTAGATTATGTTCTAGGCTGAGACTGAAGCGATTAGTCTAGATCTATCTCAATATTCTCATGTAAATCCAAAACTGGTCACCATTCCACTCTCACATTGCCTTGCAAAGTAGAGGTGTTGCTCCAATCTTCACCTTTTTTTTCTTATTTGTACAATCTTTAGCTATTCTTCTGTGGCTCATTTAGCATAGCAAGGCCTCCAGAAGAGCTGGATGTCTTTGTATCATTATAATATGGCTAATTAATAGTGTATTAATATTTTTTCCTACATGTTCCTCAGCTCTTTCATAGGCTGGTTTTCATACAGGTAATCACAATTGGCTATACAAAGTAACCTCTCACCTTTGCCTAGTAATGCAAAAAAGTGAAACAGCAAAAAAAGATGGCATATGTGAAATGGAAAAAATGAGCAATTTTGTAGAACAAAGAAAAAATTAATTCCCTGTTTGCAGTACTGCCTCCGCTGTCTCCACAGCTACCGACTTCAGCTACAAGACAAAAATGTGCTACTGCCTAATCTTGTCATTTCAATTTTTCATACACTTTGCATGTGTTCTGTATCTCAGCACTGACTTCATCTCTTCTGTCTTCTGCCACGGGCATTAGCTTGTAACAAATTCCTGTATCAAAAACGTCAAATATAATGAGGAAAAAAAAATCATTAAAGACAAAACTAGTCACTGATGTTTTTGCAAGTCCTCATTTTCCTGTTCTTTGTAGGTAATCTGACTAAAAGCTAGTAGAATTATTTCCTAACATTTATTATCATTGTGTCCTTCTTTGTGCAGATGGATCTTGGAACCTGCTAGGAAAAATAAATACCTACTGCCCAGATAACAAAGAGCAAACAAACAACACGTAAATTATTAAGTGACAAAGAAACCACTCAAATAACAAGAAACAACAACAGCTGTTGCTCTTCTTCCCTTTCAAAATGTTTATATTGGTAGTCTAGATAAACAGCTATTCTCTCCAGAAGAGACCAAAATTGCCAAAGCAAAGATCAATCTCTCTTAAAACTTCTAAGGTCATAAAAAGCTACTCCAAAATTTACACATTCAAGAAGAAATCTGTCTGTCCAGACAATGTGGTGTTGATTCTTGACTCTGCTGTCTTGTGGCTAACCCAGGTGGGGATGTCACATGCAGAATGAAGAGCAAAATCAGAGAGAAAACAATTAGGAATGGAATTTGGTATGAGAAAGGACTGCAGTGACTAGGTGCCAGTGTAAAAAATGTTCTGCTCATCACCCTGCTTATGAGTGATTGGCCTCTTCTACCCTCTTCCCTTCCCTTCCCCTACTTGTCCTTATTCTATCTACCTTTTTCTTTCTCCAGGTCACTTCAAACTTACATGGCATGAAAAGGGTGCCTAGGGCCTATTGTTGACTCCCAAAAAAGGCCTCCCGTGCTCCATTTAAATGTGTGAAGCTTGGCTGTCTCTCACCTAAGAATAATCACCTGTGAAACCACACCATCCCTCTTGGTGTGATCCATCTTTATTTTTTTTTTTTTCAGTCTGTCTCTGGGTTATTTATATTCAGCAGTTTCTCCAGTTGCACCTGATACACCTGAGCACACCTTGAGAAGCTAAATCCCATACCAGGGCTGAGTTGTCTGCTGCAAACCTTAGCCATGACCAGCTATTTGGCAAGGTGCTTACCTGCATGCATGAGTATTAACTACATGCCCTAAGTTGCACTGAATTCCTAAGTGGCTAGTTTCTGCTTAAGAGGGAGAATTAAAACGGTATATATGCTTTAACCTTTACAGCAACTTTGTAAGATGTTTGTAATTAATCATAATTCCACTAAAAACGTCTATGTTCCTGCTCTATTTCTCCATGTAGAAAAACTGTTTTAATGGTGTTAGAAGTACTTAACCTTTTCTGTGATGCTAAGCACCTCTAATACAATGCTGATATAACCTTTAATAAATTTCTGTCAGCTATACTCTCTCATCTAAAAATGCCCAAATATGCTTAGACGCTACAACAGCATCTAAGAAGATAACTAAGAAATTCGCATACTGAATTTAAGATTTACCTGAAAGTATATATGCATATGTATGTATATATATGCCTGTATATAATACATATTTTTTTTATTTAACCAAGGAGATCTGTTTATAACAAATGTCATATTTCTTAACACTTATCTGAGAGCTATTTTAAATGCCTCATAAATGCCTGTGCTGCTTTAAAAGTATGCTATAGATGGACAAGAATATATCTCCTTTCTATAGATGAATTTCTGTTAGTGTTTCAGGAGATTTTCTTTGCCCATTAACATTTTGTGTCAAAGAGGTTTGTGCCACAAATGTGGAAACAATTTTATTATAACTTGCAATACATTTATTTTCCTTCATCAGTAATATTCAACATTGTATTCTGTTTATTTTCCCTGTCCTTTTCAATCCATTTTAAAGATGACTAAGATTACTGAACTGCTTCAATCACCTGCTGCATTAGCCATCTGGTATCTGGGCATAAGGTAGGAATAAACATAAATAGGGACATATGCATCCAACAGCCACAAACAGAATGCCCAGTGATTGCCAGTTTGTTTCCTTCAGTGGGACTAGGGTAAGACAGGACTGAAAAAAAAATCTTACAGTTTGTATGATATTGAGGATGACAGTTTACATATAAAACAGCATCACTTTAGACCATTTCCAAGTTCTATGGGGCAATCTCTAAAAGCAAAATTTGTTGAATCTGGACACCAAAGGAGCCATTAACTAAAAAGGTTATTGTTTTTACAGGACAACTCTGGAGCTACAAAGTTAATGCAGATGTTTATGGATTTTAGTAGGTAGAGCTTGGATTTACATCTCTTACATTTCAACTAAGCTAGGAAATTAGCAAGTCATGTAAAAAATCTTTCTCCTTTTGTAAACTTTGTGTGAGATAAGGAAGAAATAAGTGACTTCTTAGGGCAAAGCTTTCCCTCTGGCTTGTATACTTAGCCGGCTAAATAATAGTCAGACTGCCTCTGTGGAGTGATTTGTCTGATTTTAATAGTTCAGACTTGTAGCTCAGAATCTGTATAAGCTGAATTGACATTTACTGACAGCTATTATTCAGGGTAATTGTTACAATGGAACAGTACCTTTGGGAGAAGCATGGAGATACCTGACTCTTTATCTTTGGGAATATAGTTGGACTGTTAGACATTGCTGAAAAGATGGAAGATGTTCTTAAAAGACCAGAACATGAAGCTCTAATTGTAAAAATACTTATGTTCATCTGAAAATAAGACTAGTCTCCCAGAATATTTAGACAAGAATTTTCCTGCATTATTTTCTTCCACATACAAGCTGCTCTATAAATACTATAAACTACCTTCATTTCCTCCAGATGCAACAACTAAGAGAGCATGAAATAAAAAGAGGACATAATTCCATTCGATTAAGTGTTACATATGGGTGCCCACTTAATGTAGGGAGAAGAGATCAGAATTTCTCAGGGCAGGATCTGTAGAATTCTGAAGATAATAGGAATTTCAAGAAAAGTCTAGCCATGATTAATGATACAGCTCACAAATAAATGTTAATGAAGCAACATATGTGAGATCTTCAGGTAAATTTGCAGGCAGACAGGAGAGACAATCAGAGGTACTCATGTAACATATATATAAAAGACAATGGCAGTTTGGAAATGAGGGACTTTCATCATATAACAGATGTAAAAAGCAACTTTGGACTAACTTCCTTGGCAGTGTTAAGATGGTTCTGTACCCACCCCACTAAACTGCTACACTATTTCCACTACTTATTCTACAGCCTGGAAGGAAAGAAAGAAAGAAAGAGAGGAGATTGTTTAGTTTGCTTTTAAATACCTGGAAGAGGAGAGTGATGGAGGCCACACAAGCAGATAAGTAGTGTGTGCTTGGAAAGAACTAGGGGTAAAAGTCAGAGATTCACCACAGACTGGAGGAGCAGTCAGGAGGGAGATAAAACAAATGACTCTTTCAGAAGCCAATAAATCCATTTGTCTGAATTTTGGATCAATGAACAGTTTATCACACTTGCTGGTGGAAAGAGAAAAAAACAAAACCACAACAACAAAAACAAACAAACAAACTCCCAAAATCAAAAGAAAGCTAGATTACAGAATCAGTAAGCTTAGCAAACTTGCTTGTATCAGACCACTCTGGCATTCTGCTCCAATTGAGGTGAACCCAGAGCACACACACAGTGGCAAGGCAGATCTATTAATGTCCTTGAAGTTTCTTTTTCTAAATAAATCTTTCATTTTAAGAAATATTAACCTACTGCACATCTTATGTATTTACATAATGTTATTTCGTAGAGAAAAGAAAGCACTGTTCACTCAGTGGCCACGGCTACAGTATTTGCACACTCTTAGGCAGAAGGTTAATCACAGAGGAAACTAGGTATGAGTGTTCATCTGCTCATCTATTAGCAGTTTCCATCAATATAATGATTTTGTATCTCTTTGACATATCTCCTTTAAAAAGCAGACTCTTTTAAAAAGCAGCGAAGCAAAGCCGAGCTACTACTTTTCATTAGCTAGATTGCCCACCACTATGCTATTTTTCCCAATATCATTCTTTGCTACATATCTTCTAAGAGAGACAGAAAATGTCCTACTCAAAGCTTTTAACGAGTATGCACTTGATTAGGCTATCCTCTAGTAAAGCAAAGAAATAGCCTTTTTGTCTTTTGTCCACTTTTATCCATATAGATTAAGCAGCTCAGGCACAAGCAAATACAAAAGAAAAATTCCAAGCTGCATCAAATTATTAAAATAAACCACCTTAAACACTACATGGTTTAAGTGTTCCAGAGCACAAAATAGTATTGCAGTAAAATCTGGCTGTGGTATTTTGAAAAGTACAACACTGTCATCTAGTGCAGTAAAACTGCATGGCAGGGCTCAGAAATTTGTTCTACAGTCTAATTTCATTTCTTCCACTACAGAGGCAAAAATCATTGCGAGCAATTTTCTACAACAAAAACTTACTACATGATCTACTACATGCTAGTATTGCCATTTAGACAAAAGAACCCAAAATTTCCTAAGGGAAAGGAAACTTTTAAAATATGAGAACAGATATGACTGTACAATCGAATCTACCCAGGTACTTTTCAGAAGGACTGTCTCACTCAAAAAGAAAGAAAAGAAGGAATAAACTCAAGCCAGACCAGAATGGTAAATTATAATAATAAAAATAAGAGAAACAACAAGTTGAACCTGACGTGAAAAAATAAAATGATATAAATAGCAAGTCTAATTACATTAAAGCAAAGAAAAGAAACAGGGGAGATACGTGAGTTCTGCTAATTCCAATCTTTTCATATCAAGATTATTATATTAAAATACTCAAAACCTGTACTCCTCATGGATCATGGCTGACTTGATAGCACAAAGTTAAGACTATAAGGATACCTATATTTCAGGCACTTCAGAAGGACCTCCCAGCAAGCATTGTGAAAACGTAGACTGTGCTGCTAGAGTCTGAGCCTAATAGGAAATGCTTGTTCAGACTTATTCAGTCTGTCTGTAAGGAGAATAGAGAATAGCAGGGCTTTTTTTTTTCCTCCACTAATTGCTAATGATGATTGAATGGAAGAGAGATGAGCAGAGTTGACAGACATGTTATTGAGACAGTATAATCCTACTGGAGCAACAGATTAAATATTCTGATGACATTTGTCCAATTTCTTTTAACTAATAAATTTCTGAGAAACAAATTGAACCCTTAAGCCATTAAACATCTGGGAAGTTCCAAATCAATCAAAATTTTACCTGCACAATTTAAAATTCTCGATAAATTTGCTGACAAAGACCCATAGGTTTTCTATCTTACTGGCAGGGACAAGGCACTTCTGTTTTATTGCAAGATAAACAACAGATATAAAACTGATCTTTTCTTGTTACTCGGAAGTAAACATCATAGCTGCCTTGTCTCTCTTGAGCTTTTACAGTGTTTGAGTCACTTCGTACCATGACCACTTAGCCAGGAAAGACGGTCTAGCTCTAAGTGCACCTTGGAAAGATTTGCATTTGCTTGCAAGCATCTGAGTTGTCTATAATTGTTAGTTTTGACTGCCTTTTAGATCCTTTTAGACACTTCTGGCTTAAGAAAGGAGTCTACTTAATATAGGAGAAGTAGCAGACCTAGAGGAAAGTTAAGGCTGCTCTATTTCTTTCAAGGAATTCCCAAATGGAAAAAATGAATATTTTCTGTGTTGCATATATGCACTAAGCCCAAAGCCTTCAGGATATGTTGCATGAGTGAATATACTGTACAATGTGTACACAGTGAAGCCAACATTTCCCAGAAGTGTTGTACTTACTCTCTGCATGTGTTATGGAAATTTCTGGGATTTCCGGAGTCGCAATTACCCTCTTAGAGCTACTGCACAGTAACTGTGACAGGGCTGACAAATAACCAGACATCCTGGTTCAGGATGCACATTTTCAAATTCTGTTATATTATTCAGGAGTACACTGAGTGATCTAAGGATAAAATCCTTCAAAATTAGATAACCAGACAAGAGAGTTTGATACATTTTTTACTTGTTGTTGTCTTTTGAAAAGGCATGAGTCAAAGCAAGGCAGACTGTAAGACTTATGTGCTAACTGCTGGAACTAAGGAGCAAAGGAGATGGGCTTGCTCCTGCAGAGCTTGTCACAAGGTTCCGCATGCTAGAGATCAACCAGAGCCAGAGAAACACAGCAAAACCAAAAGAGCACAAAGGAAAAAATATTCAGAGACCATGCAAATTTTCTAGCTGAGATTATCAGGTATTGGAGAGGGAATTAACAAAGGGAAACCAGGGAAGTATACCAGTTAGCATAAGCATAGAGGAATCACCTCATAGCAAAAAGGCTATTACAAAATACAACTGAATATTAATTAGAGCTACCTTGAAAAATCCCAGCTAGCTACAGCTGAATAGATATTTTGACTGAGTGGATCACATTACTATGCTGACAAGTTCGCCACTTGCGTTGTCAAAATCCTGTGTCCCAAGCCAAATCAAAACCAGACCCCAAGTTTTTTCAGTGGAGCAAGAAGCAGTAAATCACAGGGCATCTACAACAAACCTGCGACACATGCTCTCTTCAGCTAAGGCAGGTCCTGCCCACACGTGCTAGCCAGCTGGGCAGTAACCCTTCTCCTCAACAAGAACCTTCCTGTTTCGTAGACTTTTAAATTAAATCCTAGAAGTCCGCTCA
>JAUBOD010000925.1:654836-679941 GCA_032353885.1 Nothura maculosa
CATCTCACTAATTCAGGCTGCTTCTGGATACTTCTCCTTTCCTTTTATACTTGGCTGCACACTTCCACTAGATCTCATATACTGCTACCTTTAACTATAAGAATATTTCTAGTTGTTCAACTTTAATTGTAGGCTTGCACTATTGGCTTTTTGCAAGACAATGCAGACTAGAAGGACAATGAGAATGTACCTATTTACACACTAGAAATGTCCATATTACCTTTACATAATAGACATTTAGTATCTATACCTTGTCTTTGATGTGGGCTAGAGCTAAAGTTAGCAAGATCAAGGCACTTTCCAAGACAAATTTTTAGGACTCTCAGGAAGTTACAACTAAAATTCCTCAGTAGGAGTTCAGCTTAAATCATCAAGCTCAAATTTTTATCAGCTGACCAAAGTTTTGAACTAATTCATTATAACTTTTAACTTTTCTATAAATCCCCAATCACTCTTCAAGCTCTTTAAGCTCTTGGCCTGTTCCGGCCTTGCAGAATTTAAATAAATGTTGCATAATACTTTCTCAATCTGTTTTAAGTTTTCCAGTTTGTTTTGGATCTCTCTTTCACTGCTATTTATGAGATAAAGAAAAACTAAATTTCTGTCTTTTTAATCCTCCTAGTCCAGAACTCACTGATAGCTCTATTCCAGTCATGCAAGTGACCAAGTTTGACTGCATATAGTACTCTAAATTAAACAAGGGACTCTGGTAATCATATATTATTCTTTTTGGTACCCTGTTTTATTACTGAGGCTACACACAGATGAAGAAGTTCAACTACCAAATGCAAAGTTGAAAAGGTGTTAATGTATACTTATACTTCTTTTTCTCTCCTTCAGCTCAGATAGATTTGCTTTTAATAGGAAACATGGGAATAAAAAGAAAAACTATGTGCTTTGTTCTGAAGTCATTAATCCATATCAAATGGATAAAGAATAGAGATAGAAATTGTCAGCCAGAAGCCGGGTCAGTGCTCCACTCTACTATATTCTTATTTGCAAAACAGACATGTTACAAAGAAAAATTATACTGCTCCCAGAGCAAAACAGACATCAGTTGAGTTCTTTATAGCATCTTTTATTTTTTCCCCTAAATATCCTAAAAGTGCCCTGAAGTTTCTAAGTTGGCTTCGTCCACAGTAAACTAGTGTGAATGACACTACATGTCTGATTAATGTCTGATTTAGATCTAGAGCTAACCTAACCTAAGAGTTCCTTAAGGGCACTTGGACAGACTTTTTTTTTTTTTTTTTTTTTGATTTTTAGCACTATTTAGAGAAGAAAAAAAAGATAAGTAGTTTTAGCACCTGATTACTTACCCCAGATCCACAAAACCGACCAAGTCTCATAGCTGACTTATCATGACCATCAAAGAGTTCCACGTAGTCATAACCACAGTCTGCCTCCTCTTCAACCTCAAAGGTCTGAAAGGACAACTCCACTCGAGAGCCGCGTTCTGCCACCAGGAGCCAGTCACAGTCTGCCTGGACCGGGTAGTTGTTGTCACCAAACTGAGCATGAGAGTACAGATCTTTGGGCTTAGCTTCAGCTTTCAGTCGACCACCGCACTCTGGAGAGAGAAAGAAAAAGAACAGAGACTAAGAATCTTGTTCAGGGCAAACGAGCCTTTTCTTTCTTTCCATAGATTCCTGGCCTGATTCAGGCTAAGTGGATTTTTCTTTTGTAAAATGACCAAACACTGTGTACTGGAAAGCAGTGAGAAAACACAAGGCTGAAAGTAATCCATATTTTAAGAGGCTTTAGACAATATTTTGGACTTCTAAATAGAAATTAGAAATTCTGAGTTTTCCCTACATACATCCTTTTTTATAACTTCAAAGACTTGAACATATTTTATAAATGATTTTCCTGTAAAGGACAGACAGTGAACTCCAATGTTGTAAGGTAAATAATTCAAAGGATAGGCAATTCTTCAGAGACATCTGAGATCAGCAAGGCACGCGGGCATCCATCCACATTTTGGGAGCGCCAGCCTTTGCACATGGGTGACCAACACCATTTGAGCACACGGAGGAGGACATAACTAGCAGGAGCATCCACAGCAGCCCAATGTTTTACAGGATCATCCACGTTGCTGTCCACACCATGTGCAGAGACACAGCTTGACACCAGGCACTGCTGCTGAGCCTGTCAATGCTTTTGCTGCATCACTCATGGGCACGTATTTCCCTGAAAAAGTTTGCAGCTGGAAGAAAGTTGCTGCTACCAGCAAGTGGAACGCTCCTGAGGAAAGTCCCAAGGAGAAGATTGTTGCCCTATGTCAACTCAATGCTTCTATCATAAATCTCTACTTGTACTCATCACTAAAATGCATTGCTTGAGAGCTTCTGGTACTTGCTCCAAAAGCTCATAATTTAAATATGAAGAGTCCTACTGTACAGTCTGAGAAACTTCTTTAGCCAGTTTACCCAAAATCAGAAACTACTGCAAACACAGGGTGCAATAAAGAACACAGTTTCTCTGTTCCAAACTTTCAGTACTTAACATTTGTTTGTATTCCAGTCCAAATTCTCAGTGACCTCAGCTTTTACAGTAACTAAAATGCATAGCTCCTCTGTATCTGCCAATTAAAAGCACTGTCACAAGAGAGATGGAAAATCATATTCAAAAGAGAAAAAGCATTGTTTCTTATGGCTTTCAGAAGACAGGTACAGACTTGCTTTCTTTTTCAACTACGAATATTTCATCAGAAATAGCATAATTTAGTTTTGGCCTTCATTTCTCACTAAGCATAAGCAACCTCTTTCAGTTGCATCAAATACAAATGATCTTTAACCAAAAGCTGACATTCACAAGGTTTTATACTGTTTTCATGAATAAATTTTAAAAGTTATCTACATTTTGATAAATTGCACATTAATTCTTTTATCATAATCTGAAACAAATTACAGAACTTGCATGCTTCTAAATTTGATGAAGAGAGAATCTAAATAACAACGCAGTGGTTCTGACTCCACCTGCGCTATACATGACAAACTGCAATGTTACATTGCGCAGAGTAATTTTCAGGTAGAAATTGGTGACTATAGTGAGCAAAACCATATTTTTGAAAAAAATGTAAATAGGACATAAAGGAGAATAAACAGAAAACAAATTATGTAAGTTGAGTAATGCACGATCTGTTGCTCAGTCTGAAGTTTTAAAGTTTTCTTTTAGAGGAACGGATACAAGCATACGATAAAACTGGGATTCTTCACACAAATTTATTCCTCATTGTTACATTAATTTACTGTTTTTATTTCCTTTTTATTCTTTCTGTTCCTTTTTGTACTTTGGACTGGAATGTTGCCAGCTTTAAAAAAAATCCTCCCTGCTTCAGACACGAAACAGCTGCTAAAGAAGAAAATGTTTAACAAACTTCCACATGGTTTCCCTGTGCTTGTTGCAACTTATGTAAGCTTAAAGAAATGATGCAGCCACTAGCAGACGCAGGAAATTTAAGCTTATATGGCAATTGCCTTTCCTCTTCCCTTTTTCCAAGGCATACAGCAGGTAGGACAGGACCCACAGTGGATGTGCAGCCTTCGGCAGCAGCAGTTGAAGCTAGGGACAAAGACAGGCGAGTCTAAGGGGAAGCAGAAGCCCGTGTTCAGGCATCTGTATCACTCCCTGAACAAGATTTTTAAATATCGTGTTGGAAGCATTTATATAAATTCCTTCTACATGGACCATGTCTTATCTGATAGGGAAAATATAACAGAAACACTTTCCAAAAGTATGCAGCACTTTAAAAATAGCAGTTTATAGGTTTTGCTTTTTTTTCCAGGAAAGTCTTTCCTGTACTCTTTTTTTTGAAACTTTATTAGTCCTTTGCTACTGCATTTGTTTCCTATGGCCTGAAATGTTCAATCCATTCAAATTTGGATTTTCTGAAGTTAGGATCTTAAGCCAAAAACTGTCTCATAAGAGCAATCAACATCAGCAGTAGGACCTACTTGAAAAAGAGTTCGTTAAAATCAAGATGATGATGATTCAGCAGACAAAATAGATTCCCTGATTCATATTTTAAAATAATATATAAAACAGGATTAAGAAGCAATCCTTGCATCGCTTATTGTCCATTATTTGTCGGAGCGAATAAGAATATACAACACAACACTGAACACTTGTCAGATATCTATTCATTAACATGTGTGCTCACAAGCACATGGGTAAGATTCCTGCTGAGTGATTGTGTTTGGCTCCACACAACAGGACAAGGCAGCAAATTCTGCGCTGTCTCTTTCATGTCGTGTTTCACAGTGCCTCTCCCAGCACATGCTTGTAGTTAACTTAATGAATGCTTTGTGCAAAAACAGCCCACACAAATAAATACCCCATTTTAAAGGGCCAAACTTTTATATTTTTGAGCTCTCTTTAAAACTGGACAGATTTTAGATTTTAACTTTTCTCAGAAATGCACCATTATATATGCTCAAAAAGTTTTTACAGTTAAAGCATATAAAACTGCAAAGAAGCATATAGGAGGCAAATTCTAGCAAGCTATAATGTAGTTAGAGTCAGGGAATATAAATTTGAAAGTGAGAAAAGAAATAACATAGCAGGTTTACAACACCTCCTCCCAAAAGATTTCTCACCTTATTTAGCTCATTATAATAAACAAATAAGTTTCTAATACCATTCCTATCTAGCAAGGCATAAAATCCAATCCAATCCAAAATCCAATCCATAAAAATGGATTGGAGAATGCAAAAATATATTAGAGATGAAAATGCAAAAAGACAAACTCTCCAGAGTAGGTTCACAGATAGAGCACTAGGGGTCACTATGCACCAAACAACCTCAGGAAAATGTCTCCAGAAATGCGTTTATGCAACTACATAACTATTTATAATATCAGTGTTTTCTACAATACACAAAATTAAATGGAAAAAAATGAAGAATATTATATTTTTAAGGGGTTAAGAAAGTCTTCAGCATTATTTTTCTTATTCTGTTTTGATTTGTCTTTTCAGCTCTACAGGGAAGTGTTTATACAAAGGCCAAACTTTTGTTTAGAACAGGCAAGTAACATCACATATCCCAGGAAAGTATTGCTTTTACAGTACTGAATCTGCTATTACCTAATAGCAGGAATTCTAAGAATTATGTTTGATAGTGCCTATGCCATAGTCTGTTATTGGCTCTTGTTTTAAAGTCCTAAATTAAAATTACCATAAAGCCAAGTCTGAGATTGAATAAAGGAGCAAGAGGATAAGCAGAAGAAACAGAAAGGCATGCCTAAGTATTAAAGAGTATTTTTTCCAATCTCCAACTTTTCCTGCTGTTTTTAAGGTATTTTGTTAACATTTATTTGCAACATCCAATAAATCATGCCAGTTCCTTCCGAAGGAGGAAGGGGAAATTATTAGTAAACCACATCCTGATTTTCTGACCTGTAGAGTGCGTTGCCTGGAAGCCTTTTCTCTGAACTGATGCATCAGAGATAAATCGGAGGAACATTTTATTTCCAGTAGCAATAAGAGGATCCGGTAACTTATTGCCACACAGGCGTCCCAGAATCGGTGATTTTTCAGTTTCTCCATCAAACACTTCCAAGTGGTCATACGCACATTCTTGATGTTGTTCTATCTCAAATTCATTGAAGGTCTGGGGAGAGGAAAAAAAAGAGAAAGAGAGAAATTCAATATATTATTATATTTATTGTATTTGTAAATGATTTTTTAAAATAGTATAGGATCCTTCATAAGAGATTAGTATCCATAAATTAATAGCCATTCTTGAATACTCTTGCCTTTCTATTGAAATTGTACAGATAATTTGCATGCTTATTCCACATACATTCAAACAAACCAGAAAGCAGGAAGTGTACTTGTTCCTCAGATAGAAGAGGCCTTGAAAGGTTCATGAAAAATAATGTCCTACTCTTGACACCAAGTAATCTAAAATCCAAGGCAAAACTCAGATTCTGCTTAAAGCAATAAAATGATCATAACAGATGAAGAATAAATGTTTCAAATAAACAGCTACTCACCTGAGTTTCAATAGAAAAATCAAAGATATTTAAAAAACAATATTTAAAAGGAAAAACTGTCAAATAGTAAAGATATATCATAATTCCACATATTCTATCTGGTACACCAAAGCAGACTTAACCTACTGAATAACTTAACCTACTGAATACTCCAACCAGTATGAAATGTGATAGCATTTTACTAACTGCTGACCTAGAGGATATATGAACAGTGAACATAGAAACCTCTGGCCAGAAGGGCCAGAACAGCACTTTCTGCTTGTGAAAACTGGACAGCTATGTGATACAATGACTGTAGGTTCATTGCCTGAGAAAATTTGGATTTTATATTAAAGGAAGGAAATTGGCGAAGCAGTAAAAACAGCTGGGCAACAGTTCCTCATACTGCTTTTAAATTGCAGGCAGTCATCTTATTTTTATGATGCCAAGTACGTGTTGTCATTTACAACCAAATAAAATCTGATGGATTAAAAATCCAAATTGTGAAACTAACTGCAAGTTCCTTAAGTTAAATAAAGAATAGAGTCAAGTCAATTTAGAATCAATAGGAGTAATAGATACAGTTCAACTTAGTTTTCTTTTAAAGGAAAATTATATTAATATTTTTCACTTTCAACCATTACAAAAAAAGTCAGCCTCACCGTATGACAGACCTGTTAGTTTTAATAGCTCAATTATCACTGGAATTCCTAGACTTAGAAGAACAATATTATCTTGATAACGTTGTACATGCTATATTAGGTCTCATTAGCAGAAACTGCAAAACACATGGCCAATCTATCAATTGCTTCTAGAAATTATAAATAGAACCAAACGATTTTCTAGAACGAAATGTAAATTTTAATATTAGATCTTTTTAAAGGCCCAAACAAGTCAACTTTTTAAAAGATAGTCTCCCAGGAGCAGACTATGAGCAGACTTGAAAGATAATCCATCTCATCTTTCCTTAAAGTTGCACATAATAATGGAGTTGCTAATAACTTTCTCTATACTGCTAAATGTTTACTGGTAAGCTGTAGTATGATAAAGTCACATGTCATCTTCCTGGAACAAATACTTCTGAAAATCTAGGCCAACTTAAATATAATCCCTGTTTGGACGGACTCATTGGCAGGTAGACTCTTCAGGAATGTCACATGTAGCTTCATCCAGCCTTTCCTATCTACAGAGCTCCGAGCAGATATGCTGATGGCACTTACGGACAGCTGCCTGCATGGGATATTTAAGTCTCTCTTATAATCATCTGTCTCATTAGTTCATGAAAATCTCTGCCCTGCTCTCTGTGCTACATGGATTTTCAAAGTCATCTTTAACTACACATTTCATGTAGAAATTCCTAAGAGTCTATCCATTTTTTCATGGACTTAATTACACAGAATGCTTAACTGTATGCTTTTCAGGAAGGGACTTCAATGATTATCAGTGCAAGAGCAATTGCAAGAAAAGATTAGTTTCTGTATGCCAACCTCCCCAAAAAATGAAGCAGTCTCACAATTCCTGTGCTTTTGTCAGTGTGAAGAGATCAATTCTCTCCTTGTTTAACTGGATCAAGTAAACTGTGAGCAGTAAGCATAAATTTTGTTTGAAAGTCAAAGAAAAAATATTTATATACAGTGAAAGCATTTTATTAGTATTATTAATACAGTGATTTGCTGTACCAGAGAGAATTTGAAGATCTTTGAAGTTATGAAATTGACTCTACAAGCTTTCACAGAAAAGGGGATTTCAGATCCTAAATCATGTAGGTATTTTTCAGTACTCAGGCGAGCAGTGGGTTTTAGTGAAGAAAAAGGAAAAGGGTGGGTGGCAGAACCTTACCAGTTTGACTCTCTGCCCCGGGGTGGCACTAATCTCCCACGTGCACTCTTTTCTGCTGGGATACTTGTCTGGCCAGTTGGGGCTTGTGATGATCCCATTAGGACTATGGATCCTCTGTTCACACTCAGCTGTGCCAATAACAACAAAATTGATTAGTTCAGGAATCTCCATTCAGAGGGAGCCAGAAAAGGACACTTTTTAAAATTTTATTTCTTTCTTTCTCTTTTTTTTTTTTTTTTTTTTAAACCAGGGATCCTCTTTATGGAAAGGATCCTCAAGAAGATAGCACCCACTTCAGTGTGCATCATCAACTAATCTAGCACAATTATTAACTTATACATTATTCACATTACTTATAAATGTATGTCATTTACAATGCATTGCCATCCTTTGAAAATAGGTAATACAAAATACTATTAATGAAGTATTAAAATACAATCAAAGTTTGCTATTCCTTCTGTTCTACTTTCCAACAAGTATGAAAATCCACCAGAGAAATCTTGGCAATCCAATTTCAATAAGTATTTTAAAACATATTAAAGCATTTTATTTTATCTCTTCCCACTAAAACCCATATTGGGGCTACAGAGCAATTACTGTAGCCTGATTACTGTAGTCTGATTACTAAACCATACTGTCTAGACATACATTAAACTGGAAAATGGCTAAGACGATCTACCGAGAACAACTTAGTCATTCTCTTCCCATTGCACCATAACTGAATCACCAGAAGTTCCTCTCTACTAATAAATAATACAACTAAAATATAAGGAAGGCAGGAAGTAAAAAACTGTTTCACCTCCTCCTACATTTAAATTTTTAACTTAAGTACTTTACAGGCAGAGAATTATTCAACAGGAATCTTCCAGGGGAAGAAAATATGATTTCAACTTCAGTGACAACGTAAGTGAGTCAGCAAGGACATATCCTTACTAGCAAATTACCCCTATGCTAGAACACAGCCCGGAGAAATAGTAGCTAACATGATATTGCATACTTCATCTGCAAAAAATCTAGCCCTGTGTTTAATAATGTATTAGATAATAGATAGTATATATCACAGCTTTGGAAATTCACAACTAATTACCTTCCTTGCAGTCGTGCTTGTTCTCGTGCAGGATGAACCCATTGCGGCACTGACAAACGTAGCTGCCTACAGTGTTGATGCACTCGTGCTGGCAGCCACCGTTGTCCTTCGAACACTCATCCTTGTCTAAGAAAGGCACAAGCAGGGACATGTGAGCATCACAGACAGCAACAGTGTGTGCTACCAAAAAGAGAAAGGGTTGTAGCAGTGTCCATCTAGAAAAGGATCAGCTAAGGCACAGTCCCCTCAGCATGACAGTTTTAGAGTATCCTAGTTGCATCCATCCATTGCTCAGCCTGCAACCTTGCACCATGGCACAAATGTTCTATTCCATGGCAAGATGTGGGAGATTATTTATTTATTTACTGAGAGAGGAACACTAGAAAAACAACCTGGAAAAAGGAGGTAAGAGTTACCGTGTTTACTCTTTCAAGTAGTCTTGCTGGTAAAGAATTCATAAATAACTCCTTCCTAGTTTTATCTCAGTTAACAAAAGGAGCTTAATTTATGGAGAGAGTATTTCAACTTTATGTATAGTCCACAGTTTAACGGTCATATATTAAAAAGAACATTTAGGCCAAACAAGGTTTCAAGCTCTGCACATAAAAGATCTAAGAAAAGAATGATTTAACAATCACTTTTTCAATAAGTTGATTTCTTTTTCCTAGCAGAGTAACAACATGCTTTACTTTTGCTGAAACTGGACATTAAAATCTCTCAGACACACAAATATTTCATTGAAAAACATAGAAATTGGCATTCATTATTTCAGGATATCTACAATACAGCATGCAGTTCTGTTTATCAACATAAAATCCTTTAAAAGAGCTTTTAGTGTGTTAGAAGAAAAGCCGGGAGTAGGGAAGGAAATATGACCTGCATTAAACAGATATAAATTCATTGCATGGAGAAAAGCCAAACTAGATTAACAGGCTGTCATTTTAGCAAGAAGCCTCAGCTGCCACCCTTCTATGTCATTCAGCTGCTGTCATTTTAGGTAAGGCTGGTCTACTAAAAACGGTAGAATACTCCTGGCATGTTAACACACATATATATGTATATACCTATATGCATATGTGTACCCACATCCATACAAATCCAGGCATATATACATATATAAACCTAAACACCCACATTGGAAAAAAAAAGTGTGCCTTATTAACTTGTCATTTTAATAAGTAAAAGAAAGAGAAAAAAAAAAAAGAAATTATAGTCATCCCAGTGTTCTAAGTCATCTTAGCTTGTTGCCGTGCTAGAATGTAGAGCACACATCTCTTTCAATTGCATGTATGTTGGAAAGTATCTTGGAAAGTCAAGAACTATCTCCCAAAAATGCAACATGCAAAAACCAGGCTTTAGCGAGCAAAGTAAGAATTTCTATAGGTTACAAGCAAGCATGGATAATTTAAGTCTCTGATCGTTGTGTTACTTGTGCCTTTTTCTCCCTGCCTTTTTTGAGTCTATTCCATAACACGACACAGGTACCCTGCACTGCAATCACATGCACATCAGTGCTCCAATCATCAAAACGTTTGGGACATGTAACATTTTTTTTACTGACTTGCAGGTCTTTCAGTAAAAAACAGCTTGTACTTATAAGATAGGTTGATAGCATGTATTTGCAGAAAAATCTTGCAAGCCAAACCCAAGCACCCACTGTAATTTTTGTGTGCTGTCAATGTCAAATCTGTTGGCATTGCAAGTGCTTGGAAGTGCTCCATGGATGCAAAGAGATCTGAAGGCCAAGAAACTCAGAAACTCATGTTATAAAGCACATGTAACTCCTAGAATCATCCAAAGGCTTATATTAGTTGTTGCTGTGATGATGAAAGCAGCATAAAAGCTCTGTGGTATACTATTTATGCATCTGGAAATACAATCCAAAACTGAGGTAGTAAATCTATTTAATTTCAAACAAAAGTTTTAATGTCTTTATAAAAGCAAGCACTATCATAAATTTCAGGTTGCAAGTGAAGATAGTAACAAGCAAATGAGAAATTATATGCAGTATGAACAAAGCTCTTCAATATTTCCCCTCCTAAACATTAGTTTGCAGTTTTCTAATAAATAACAAAATAAATGGAAGGCAAGCTCAAAATGCATTCAGGTTGGACATTCCAGTACAGTTTACATATGCAAATGCTAAATAACACCCCTCTCCATTTTCACCTTCTCAGCAGTGTGAAAATAGAAAAACGTACTCTGAAGATGTTTGCATTCTGTAAAATAATCTCTTAAGAGTAGCGGACAGACAGAGATCTGCATTCAATCTCTTCAAGATAAAATTTAAATATAGCAGTGGACAGAATGTAGAAGGAAAAAGCTTTAAAACATCCTTAAACACCAATAATTACTCATACAAGGTTAATCAAGGATGCAACTGTTGAACAAGTCTTCCTCACACTTCGTAAGTCAGAACAGACTTTCTGTCAACTCGGTTGCCCAGTTTCAAAATTCATTAAAAAACAATTAGTCCATATTAGTTACAGAAACAAATGTTTTGCCATGTAAAAACAAAGCCATTTGTTACGCTGACAGATGGAAATGAGTCTCTCGGCTTTGAATGGATACTTTCTTTTCTAATTTCAGTAGTCAGAACATGGAAAGATCCATTCTGAACAAACTGTTAGATTTTAACCGTTCGGAGTACAAGTGGTCGTACCTCCGAGACCCTCAGAGGCCACCAGTCTGTCAACAATACGTACTCGGCCTGAAGGGACCTGTATCAAGTCCTTGCAAGATTCAAAAACAAATATTTTCTCTTTGCAGGCAGCTTTCTTGTCTGTAGGAAAAAAAATGTACCAGGATGGCACCAGAGATGAGTTTGTGCTCCAACAAAAATCTGCTCAAGGCTAGAAATATTTTAATGTTCTCTTTTTAAATGCTCAAAGAATCATCACCCCAGAAGTGTCCCGACACAATCCATCTCCACATTACATCATAACATCATGTCTCTTCTGAACAACAATGCAAAGAAACACATTTAGTTAACACATAAAAATAATTCTAAAACTTGTGACAAATGGAGGCAGTCTAATGACATGTTGCTCTGGATAACCATCTATAAGACCTATTAAAATAAATTATTAGAGTTTTTGTTTTTGTTTTTTGAAAACATTACTAAGAGCAAGAGAAAGAGGGGAAAGTATGAGAATGAACAAAACTTTTTTTAGAAGCTTTCAGTTTAGAAGCTTAAAACACAATTAAGTAATTATAGAAGATATATATATATATATATATATATATATATATATATATATATATATAAAATCTAATTACTCCCTAGGTAATTTGGATAGATTCCATGGATAGCTCACAAACAGAGCTTCCTTGAGATTTGTCTCATCAAATGTCAATTTCAATTTTATGGAATAAAAAAAAAAAAGAATTTTTTTTCCAATGCCACCTGGATGGCTGTTAACACCATTTTATAGCCAAATATATGATCATGTGCTTTTTACATGAACACATACCCCTTCTTAATGCAGGTCATCTGTTGCCCTGTGTCACTGTGTGCATTTACAGTTTATCATAGTGGGTTTCAATCACCAAAAAATTGTGTTTGCTCATCTGAGCTGCGGCAGGGCCACACTTCCTCAACTACAGGCACAGAAATGTGGTTCACCATCAAAGCAGTCACTAGAGAAGTTCCTTGACTGTGCTTAAAGAATTTCTTCTACCACTTAACACTAACATGACTAACATACTACATGTGTCTGAGCACTGCATATGCCTTTTACTGGTGACTTTTTTGGCTGATTTTTTTCCTCAATACTTACATCTGTAATTGTTTAAAAATGTTTTGATTGAGATTTAATTAACAAAATGCTTAAATGACTTCTATGAAGTATCCTGTACATCAGGAACTAACAACACGTATTTACCCGTACACAGTTCTATAAATACTGGCTCATAAAGACAAGTGTATAAAGAGGCAAAAATGAACATGTGGTCAGCTGAACAGTGATCAATTATCAGTGAACAACGATCAATTCCCAAAAGCCAAACTGCACATGGTGAAGGCTCAACTCCATTTGTCATTATGCACTGATGGACAAATAGCACACTATGTTCATATTAAAATGTGTTTAGCCCTACATTTATGTTTTCTAATAGCCATGAGATTTGTGACTGATGGACTATTCAGAGCTAATGATCTCTTTTTTTAATGCACTTTAAGATCAGAAGTTTGGTCTGGTGTCAAGCATCACAAAATTTTTGTTTTGATGAGGAAATGCTATCAAAAAGGAAAAGCCAGATAGTATAGAAGAAAAGTATTTGCTAAAAACATTAACAACTAGAAGAGAAACCAGAAAGAAAGTAAAAAACAAAGTAACTGAATGCATATGAGAGGAGATTGTGACAAAACTTATTTTCACCTAGGAGAAGAAAAGTTTTAAAAAGAACATTTCACTTAGAATTGAGGAAGAAAAGGGTTTTTTCTGCAGAATTGCAGCCCAGTCCACTGGACTCCTATGAATTATAGCCAAGTCCTTGTCCAATACGCAGAATTGCTCTGATTTCTTCCCAGAACTTGTTCGTAATAGTAATAGATCATTTAAACAATCACTAAAAGATCAAAGAAAATTGAAACTTTCTTTTCCACATTTCCATGGTATTTTTTGAAATTGAACATTTTGATAGTTATACTTGTTAAAAAATACATGATGCGACAATTCCTTCCAGCATTACTAAGCCTACATGAAGTCATGAGTTATGTAAGTGCTTTTAAAAGGAAGCTCAACAGTTGTATGCATACAGTTATTTACTGTAAATACACAGCAAACCTCAAAAGCTTCTTGCTAATTTAAAATGTCATTTTACAAGTAAAATAAAACTTCTACGAGTTAAAGGCATCACTATATATATAAAAAAACAGATTTAAAATATTATGCACAAATAAATGTGTTTTTTTTCTGCAGGGAGGAAGAAGAAACAAAGAGGGAAGCTTTAGAGATAAATGTTAATTGCTTTGCATGAGGTAAATCATGTACTTTCATCTCTTATCTATTTTTAAATAATACAACAGGAAAAAATTGCAAGTTGCCAATCTTCAAATTGCTTGTCCTGACATTCTCCCCACTTTCTAAGCAGTAATAAATTACTGATTCATGTTACTTTACTTGTCAGTCAATTAATCAGTTAAGCTTTCTAATGAAACTGCATTTTCATTCTTGCTTTGATAACAAAACATATAAGCAAATGAGCAGTAATAACAGTGCATAGTAATACATTTTGCTACATGCTAAACATAATTGCGATTCTCACAACTCAGATTTTTGATTGCTATCAGGAAATGGGGCAAAAGTCAAATCCCAAATGCTTCTGAATGGCTTTGTGGAAGGGTTGGTTGTGTCTTGGACACAAGATAACCTACCTATATGCATATGTGAGCATAAGCACAAAAGAAAAACACTCACTAAAATATTACTAGCAACCACAGAGATTATTATAATCTATCTAGTCTCAGAGAGTAATTGCAAAAAACATTATCTTACAAGTATTTCCTTGTATTTTCAGCTTTTTTTGTGCTTAACTTCAATGGTACCTCTCCGCAGAGGATATACACTGCTGTAGATCTGATCTGCCTCAGAGAGATTTCACTTATAATTAAACATATATACAATTTTTTACAGGAGCAAGGTCTTTCCTTAGGCTCTTTCCTTCTGCAAAGCATTAAGAGCAGCAAAGTTTGGCAAGAATAATCCTATAATGCTAAACAAATGTTATAGTAGAATGTAGTAATTTATATCTAATGTAATATATTAAGCAACACGAGTGAAAAAAGCACATGTGCGCAGAGCATGTAGTTCATGTCATATTACAACTGGGTTTTGAAAAAAACAGGAATAAAACTTGGGACAAAAAGAAGCCTAACAGAAATTTAGAAATGCTAATAAATTAACTTTTTTTTTTTTACCCTCATCTCTCAAAACATATTTGCCTCTGCTGTTGTTTAAAAACATACATATGCCCCATATGCTTTCTACTCAACTAGGCATTTCAATTCAGAATGATATTTTAAGAGTGGCTTATACTTTTATAAATGGAACAAGGTTAAAGCTACAAGAAAGGCTGTAAGGGACAAGGCTCACTTTCCTGAGCAGAACACAGGCACTTACAGGGAAACACAAGTAACTTTCTATACCTGAAAAGAAGTGAGCCTTGAAGCCTTTTTTTGACACAGTGTTGTCAGATCTGAACTCAATGCGCATGTTGTTGTACTGGGAGGTGATAACTTCAGGCACTTCTGTACCGCAGAATTTCCCGTGTAGTTTGGAATCAGAAGAAAGGCCACTGCGAATCTCCACATAATCATACTTGCAAACCTGAGGAAAATCATTCACAAATGCAAGAATTTGATTGACATATGCTACTTAATAACGCTATTAATGATATTTTCTTCTCTTTCTCCTGAGCCCCTGAAAATACTGTAAACACTTAGAAACGCTCACCGACTCTGTGTAAGCCTATTCTAAGCTCACTAAAGCATATCCACACAAAGCATATTAAGGTTCAAAAGTAGATAATAAAAAAGACTTTCAAAAGTATATAAAGTTTATAATCCTTAATAAGTCATCAATTTAAGCTAAAAAGTAGAAGTTCCAAAGACATTAGACTAATACCTGAAAATATTTACCATGAAGAATTTTACTCATCTTGGCATTCTAACCCAAGTATTCAGCACATATAAACACGTTTGCACCTTATAGCTTAAACAAAATTTCTTATTTTTCATTTAGAAACCTACAACCGAGGCTTGTACTACAATGTAAGACATAGACAGTTATTTATGAATATATACACTTGCATGTTTAAAATAGCCATATCTTTAACAATAGCACAGTTCTAATTAGGAGGGCTAAAGCATGTGATTTGCATTAAAAGGTTAAAAATAAAATGAAGTAACACAATGTAACAGAAAAGTCTTATGCAAGGCCACTACCATGATAATGCTTCCATTTTATAATCCCTTCAACAACATAAAGCCATCTACCCACAAAACTTCTAAGCTTCTTAGGCTCAACTATCAATCATTTAATCAAAAATGTCCCAGTTGTCTGCAATTAATAGCTTAAGAAAAAACAGTGGCTGGAAGGAGTCATACAGAGCTTAGATTTTCCACTAAATCTAACTTATATTTTAAAAAATCACAGTATTTATAGTCATAAAAGAAATGTCAGGGAGCTGGAAGTGAACAATATAAAATGATATTTTGGCATTTGTCGCTCTCTCTCCGTATGAATTATTAAATTACCTTCCGCGTTTTTTCTTTTTTTGGATATAATACAATCTATCTGAAGATTAAATTTTTACCATTACTGGAGTTGTTTTATGCTGTGCAGAACTGAGAAGTGGCAATTCATGGAAGCTACTCACATACAATATAAAAAACAATTTTTTTTTAATAAAATTTGAATTGTTTTCACATGTTGACCTATATTATTTTTAAGATAATTGCATTTTTAAATGACTTTCAAACATAACTTCCAATAAATTTAATAAATACCAATATTAATTTCAGTAATACACCAAGGCTAATTTTGATGTTTCTATAGGTTAAGATTAGTAAAAAACTAGTACTTGAGATAGAGTTTTGTAGAATACTTATTAATCTAGGAACTAAATCAAGCTCCTACAATAAAAGATATTCACAAGATTTGCTACATGCACTTTATGCCTGCGTTTTCAGACTGTTTCCAATATGATATATATATTTCTTCTAATTTTCATGGGTGCCTTTCTTAGTAGTAACATTTAATAATTAATATAAAGCTGAAGACTCAGAAACACAGGACAGGGAAACTGTTCTATAGTTAAATCAGAATCTTATATTCCAAAAAACACATCTTCATTTTTTTGTGTGTGTTTTTGTTTGTTTTCATCTGCTGAAGTTACGTACTGTATGACCTTAGAAAACTTCCTTACATCTCAGGGGCCTACTCACAAAACTGGCTTACAAGCTAAGAAAGTACAGTTTTATAATTCAGTCTAATAATTCAGTTTCAATTTTTTTTTTATTTTTTTTTAAGATTTTATGGTTTAATATCTGTGAAAGATTTTGCAATTCTCGCAAGCAATTTACCAGGACATGACTGTAATGTATTAAAAATAATTACAAGCAAGCTAGAAGGACTTCAGGACACACTGAATAATACATTGAATAATAATTAATATTTGAATTAATAATATATATACATGCACAAAAAAATTATATAATATTGGCATGCATTTGATGAAGTACTGTGGTTGTGTTGTTTTTATTTATACACTCCATCTTTCACCACTCCAGGTCTCATGCTCAAAACAGTGACATCCTCAGATCAAATATGTTCCTACCAATTTATTTAGCTGGAAATAATGTCATTGGAATTGAGTACTTAATGAGCTGCAGAAAAAGCTCAGGCCCTGTGGCGGGAGCTAAGGCATAACCTGCTCCCCACAGAGACTGGAGCAGAGACACTGTGGGGTACAGGGTTTGGCGCTCTGTGCTATGCAATAGATTTTAAACGTGCATATAAACAGCCACTGAAACGTGCTCCAAATGGATTCATTTTCAGAAAAATGCCATTTTTCATTTCCTGATGCCATTCCACTGTGTCTTATTTCTGGTACGGCTCTAAATGTGCCTTTGCCGTTTTAAACATTCACTCTTGAGATCCTTGTGATTTAAATGCTCCTTCACCACTAACCAAATCTTTTATGTATTCTTTGTAGCCCTATTCTTTAAATATGATTTGGTTCTTCCAGATTTTCTTCTTGAATTCTTTCCAGTATGTCTCAGTCATTTGTTCTGTTTTGCTTTGTTGATGAAAAAAAGTCAGCTGAGACTCAGCAGACAACATTTCTTTCAAATTTTGTGTAATACATATACATTTAGATGACACATATAAGGGAGAGCTATTCAATCCATTTTTATTTTGAAAGAATCCAGAAACAGTCCCAAAATGAAAACAAGAATTTCTATGGAAATTGTCAGTGAATAGATAGCAAGGGCTATTTGACAACATCTATTTTTGAATACTCATGGAACCATTTAATGTATAACAGACCGTAAAGCTCTTTGCCCATGGTTACTTACTTCATTCCCTTCTAACTCAAAAAACTCAAACTTCATTGAAATTCGGTACTGCGTTGGGGCAACCACCTGCCACACACAGTTTTTGTTTGGAGGATATTCTTTGGGCCACCCTGGTGTGGTTATAGTCCCATTTAGCTTTGTCAGAAGTCCTCCGCAAGCAGCTGTAAAATCAACAGGGAGAGCTTTATTCCTGTACTGAAATGGTATTTTACTATAAACAGAAGCACACTGAGGAACATCAATTCTCCCATTACTTATATTGCTGTAATACCCAAACAGACTAATCAGCATCTTGCTTTATCACGCTTGGTGCAAGCAAAAAGAAAGAGAAGGCCCCTCTCTCAAACAGCCTGCAGCTTTGTGGACAGAGATAAGTTTCAGGACTGCACAAGACGTTATCGCATCCATTCTTTCCCCTTGTCTCCAGGGACTCTGGTTATTCTCCAGCAACTTTCCCCACGCAAGTCCCCTGACCTCAGTGCCTGCCCAAGGACCTTGAACACCCCATGTTCTGGCAGGCAGCCTACTTAAGATGTACTTCTCATTTTCCCAGTTCCTTTGCTTGGATATTGATCCAGAATCACCTCTGTCTGCCTCAGCTCATACTGTTATGCCTCCCCATAGCCACTAGAGAGGGTCACTTCTCTGGGATAGCTACCACCTATCACTCAGTCACAATTGCTTTTACTGAAATATAGATACTGAAATAATAGAGGAAAGGTATGTTCAACATAACTTTGGGAATAGATCTTTGCTATACGTTAGAACAATAGTGCACTTTGTGTGCGAATGCACTTTAGAGAGCAAAGGATAAACACTAATTTCTTGCACCTGGGTAGAGAAAAAAATTCTTTTTGCACAGGAGGTGGGTGATGAGAAAGTAATGAGATTTGCAGGGATGCTCAGTAACACTCAGCTCCATTTATACCATTAGGGTACTGTGACAGCAGTGGAAATCTTTCACAAATCTCTTCATAAGGAGCTGATCACTGGAAGCACAGCCACCTCCTTCTTCCATCTATTAAAGCTGAATGCTCATTTGAACGTAACTAAGAACTGCCTATTTGAGATAATGCTGGGGAACATTGCTATTGGAAGGAAGTACTGAAACATTGCTATTGGTTATACTGAAAAACTGTTAAGGCACTTTCCTTTATAATGCTGCATCAAGGAAGATTTGAGTCAGCTAAGCATGAAGAAATTTCCAGTACGTGCCAACACTGCAATGACTTATGAAGAGGAGTTTTTGAGTTAGAGGCTTTGACTCTGGCACTATGTGTGAAATAAAACAGCTAAGCCACCTCTCAGATTCCCAAACCACAACTTGGCTGTAAGGCCATCTGTGACAACAGAAGCTTGAGAATCCAAGTCAGTATCTACATTGAGTACTATATCACATGGGACAGCACAGGATTTGTGCTCTGTATGTCCTCAGAATGACTCCTCCCTTTGCCAGAGCCTCTTTTCTGTCTGAGCCCTGGGAGCTTTGGGGAGGCACAGGGAAGAGTCTTCTGAAAGGCTTCTGATCTTCCCTAATATTCTGACTCATAGCATCAGGCAGACTAAGCCAAATTCCTTACATAAACTTGGGCTGATGATCAAAGGACCTACCTCTGTCTGATGGCCCCTATTAGATTAGCCTCATTTTCTGCATTCTGCCTTCTATGCAGACATCTAACACAACACATTTTTTGTAACACGTTGTTTTTCCAATGTGCTTGGTCTTAAAGTTGAGGGAGCCAGAGGAATAAAGGGCTTGTTTAGAGATGTAGTCTATGACACCAAAAATTTCAGATCATCTGTACCTTGCCTCCATCCCCTTTTCCGTCCCCAACAAAAAACAAACCAAAAAAAAGCCAACTCTGCAAAGAAACATGGCAAAAATATCCCAAATTGTGAAAATCATGACTGCAAAGCCAGAGATTTAGAGATTTAAAAAAGTCAATAACCTCTCAAGAACCCCATATTACAGAATACTGTAATAGAGAGCAATTCACTTTTCAAACTCCACTTACTACAGAAGCACAATCAGATGAACTGAGCTAAGTGTAATTTATGCTATCCCTGAATTTACTGGTTAGGAAATAAAACTCAAACCATTATTGCTATGTAACGATGAAGAACTTTTGCTTCTTTCCTTCGATACGAAATACGCAGAGCATGCAAAAGCATATGAGAGGTGCCTTTTTTCATGCAGGCCATAACACTCTGAGCTTTAGGACAGTGCAAACTGGCAGGGTACTGACCTTCACAGCTCTTTTTGTCAGGGCCAAGTTCATAGCCAGGATCACAGGCGCACTGGTAACTGCCCAGAGTATTTACACAGCGCTGCTCACAACCACCATTGTCAGGTTTGGCACATTCATCTTCCTCTGCCAAGACAGGGAAGAAGGTAAAAATATGGTCAAAAATTAGCTTCCCCAGTCGCAAATGCTGAATCAATATTAACCCTGCAAGCATGCCATTATAAGGTGTGCTACAAAGCACAGTGGTTGCTGACTAAAGCATTTTCAAATGCTAAGGAGATCTGCAATGGAGAAAATAAGACTTATGATCTTTTTCTTTAAAAAAAAAAAAAAAAAAAACAGAAAAACCTACTGACAGCTGCAGACCTAATTTATAAGCACTCTGTTGCCAACATACAATAATTTAGGCAGCAGCAATCTAAAGGTTGTATAAAGTACTGAAAGAAAGATTGAAAATCCACAGTGGGGTCACTTGAAGGGCACTTCATCTACAGAATCAATTTGTGCATTATCCTGAATTCATACTCAAAAACGGATTAACAGAATCCTCAAATCCCAGGTTTTCATTCTACTGATATTAAAGTGAACAAGATGCAACAGGGACGGGGGAGGGAAAGGAATAATTTATTTTCTCTACTAGCTATGAAGTACGCCCCTGAGATTCATTGTTGAAATATGCCTAAAATGTTAAAATTTGCTTCCTTGCAGCAGAAATAGTAATTTCTTAAAAATAAAACAGTGCTCCCACTATTGCATGTGCAGCCTTCAAAGTTTTAATTTGGCCATAAGAAGAAGTGATGATTAGGGTGAGAAAATGCCTGACAATTAGGGCGAGACAGACCTTAGCTTGTGGCTCAAAGGGAGCCAGTGGGTTCCTGGGGTCACCTGCATGTCAAGGGCAATGCAAGGGCCACACGGCTGCCATTGGCCATGACTGCACAGCAGGCAGGACAGTGAGGGGAATTAAGCACTCCTCAAGGAGTGACTGCTGCCGATGTTGTCACAGATAACGTGACACACGCTCCTGCAATCTACTTCCTCTCCAGAATAGGCAGAGCTCGGAGGAAGACTATGGTGAACATAAGATTAGTCAGTACATGATTTCTCAACTGTGGGTTTTTTTTAAATCTTAATCATTGAAAACAAATGGATAACAAGCTTAATTCAGTTGCATGATGAGAACAGCATGACCAATTTTCCATGTAGGCAAAAAGAAAAGAAAAAACTCTTGATAGCAAAGACCTACTGTGATTACACTATTTCATTCTATGTTTGACAACATAACAGACCCAGAAAGCATTTTGTGAAATCAGCTCTGTTTCAGAAGTGAGTCAAAATTAATAGGACACTTGATTGAACGTCAGTTTCCTGGACGCATACAAGGAAGTTGAAATAAGTCCACCCTTTTGATTTGATTAATTAATTATGTTAATGCTCTAGTTCAAATATATTGAAGATTGATTTTTGCAAAATGAGAATATTAAATAATAATTTTAATCTATTATAATTCTTCTACTACAGGACCAAATGATAAGCAGATCTCAACTCCCAAAATATGTTTTATCATTTACCTTTAAAAAAGTTAGCAGCAAACCCTGCTTTATTAACTGTTCCATCAGAAACAAACTTCATCCACAGGGTATTAGAGGTAGATCTAATGTCTTCAGGCTTGTCATAGCCACAAAAGTGCCCAATCAAAGGACTGTTTTCATTTTTTCCATCTCGAATTTCCAAGTAGTCATACGCACAGTTGTCGTGTCTTTCAATCTGTATACATATAAAAAGAAAGTATTTTGAAGTGTCCTGTTTAAACTTGACCATTAATTTCAAATATCAGTAAGTTGATAAACAGATCAGAAATTTTTGGAAGTTCTCATCTGTTTAGGGGCAGTTCACCTGAAGGGTGGAAAAAAAAAAAAAAGGATGCATCACTGGACTGATTTTAACCACACTTGTATTTTTAGGAGAGAAATGCTTACACATGATATTAGAGTAACTGGAAGTAAGCAACTGCAAAATACAAGCTCCACTCTAAAATTGCCAATATTCTACCTGAATTCAGAAAAGGAATTCAAGTCCTTTTTTCTCAAGTACAGCCTGGCATACAAGATTAAAGGTTCACCAACAAATCGGGTTAGAAATATTAATCAGTTTTAAAATAATTAAAAAGCTTAAATTTGATTGTATGCACAAGATTTCTAGACAGCATTAACTTGTATTGTTTCAGACAATGATTAATTCCATTTCTTTTTCTTTTTTTTATTTCAGTACAGGGGAAAAGTTTGCATCTATCACTGATGCTGCAGGGTAACTATAAATACTAGCAGTGCATTAAGAATTTGGAGCATCTGAGGAGTTAGAGAGGCACAAATGATCCAAACCTATTTCTAAAATTATCATCTGTTAAGCAGCGACCAGAGGATGAAAGGGGATGTTATCTTTTCTCTCCCACAGCTGACATGGCAGGTTTCTTTGCAAGATTCCCGATTTCAGGTGTCTTCTACCTTTCTGGGTCAAGTGAATCTTTCTGAGTGAATCTTTGCATATTGTCAGAACAACTTACTGAAAGCAGAACACCTGAAAACTTGCATCTCATCTAAACTTGTCGCTAGACGACAGCCAAGCACAGATGAGCACACGAACACATTCTAATTGTGCTAGCAAGTCTTATGCCATCTTTTGAAGAGCATTTGAAGTGGCATTTGGAGCAGGAATTTTAGCAAAGGAGACAGCATAGCAGTCCAACAATGAGCCTATCCAGAGCCCAGATACAATTATGTAATTATGTCTGACTTTGTAAAGAGAGAGACTTTCCCAACAGAATTAAAACCCTTTTGATTTACCTCATTTTAGTGCAGAATTACTTCATGTTCCTTAAGTAATATGGTATTTTCTCTATAAAAGAATCAACCAAACTCAAGCATGCAAAATAAATCCTTTCTGAAAACTGTTTTCAAGCAACTGAATCATGCAGTAGGTTTGATTTTGTGATGGGGGAAAGTGTTTCAGAAGGCTCAAATTCAGTATGGCACTTCCTAGTTGTGTTAAAATAAAATGTTAAAACCAGACTCAACCCCATAAAATTCACATCTTGTCCCTGGACACAACTTTTCTTGTACAGAAACTGCACAGTTAGTGCCATGGGCTGCTGACACTGTGCCCTGCTTGTGTACTATGACCAACACTAAGCTCAGCAACCACTACAGACTAAGCAGCTTTTATTTAGCACCTTAGGATTTCTGCTTCTTTTATGTAAGAGGTAAAACTTGGGGGAAGGGCTGTTAGAATTTGTTTCATTTTAATGTCAACAAAATATGACAGTCAAATTTTGTCTCTTTTCTCTCCAACTTTCCTATTCTTCATGTACTTCTATACACAATTTCATTTGTACAGATAAATGGTACTATCCATACTGCCATTTACTGTAATATTTCAGCTGTTTGCTCACAAATAACTCTAGTCCAGGGCTAGAGAAATGAACAAGAAAAGACAGGGAATGCAAGCTACCTACTACTGACTTCATCAGCAGTTGCACTTTTTTGCACCTGTGGTCAGGCACGTATCTACCTGAGCACTGATAAATCCTGGGCACACTGGCACTGCTACAGATTTTCTTTAACCTAAGAAGTAAAGTTTAAATATGTAACATTGGATTTTAACCCGAAGGGAACCAACCTACTCTTGTTATCCTCAGTAGAAACAGCACTGCACTCAAAGAAGGGAGCTGATCCAACAACCAGCAGCAGCAATGAAGGAATTGTCTATTTGTGCAGTGCAAGTTAGTGGACACTTCCCAACTCAAAATTTTTAAATTTACATTTGTTTTTTCAATTCTTCTCAGGTTCAATAGGTCACTGCGGGAGCTATTACTTTTTAAAGGTTAACTGCAGCTCTAAGAGGCATATAATCCAATTCCCATTGAAATGAAATGCTAGCTCCTTTTCCAAGAACCATCATTTATTTCTCCAGAAGACAGATAAGAATCTATTTTGGATGACGGTAACTTGCTAAACTTTCAAAGACGTTAAAAATAAACTAACTTAGGAAGTGCTATTGATTTCCAATAAAACAATTCCAAAAGGTGACCATGGTGTGTAGTACTACTCTGCATGATGCCATGATCAACTTGATTATGTTGAGAGACCAACAGATTCAATAACAAAAAATTTAAAATGTATTTTGCTTGTCTGAACCTTGGATTTTAGGATGGGATGGTATTGTTATCTGGGAACAGTGCCATATTATAATCTATTACACATGCAGGAAGTCTTAAAGTGTTTGTCTAGAAGAAAAAAAAAAAAAAAAAAAAAGGTAGGAAGCCCGCTCCTCCAGGACTTGGAATCAATGAGTCAAGTCTGCACTTTGCTGGATTTATTTTGATATTGGAAATGCAGGAACACTGCAATTACACTGTTCATGAGGCTGTTAATTACTCGACACAATATCCATACTCATATAGGCCAAGCCCCCTTTGTCAACATTCATTTTTCACAAGAAAATTAAATTTCTTCACATATAGGTCTAGGTATGAAAATACAAAAATACATACTAGACTTTTAACTAAAACATACTTGGTTAAAAAGCTACTTTCATTTAGTAGCAGTCCCTAACACAAAAGGTATGTGCGTGCATATATGTCTAGGAGAAGGAGGAGGTCTGAGGAACAACCCAAGGAGCAATCACAGTTCAGAAGAAAGCTTCAAAAGACTTTTTTGCCATTCTTCATCCTTTTGTCATTGCAGCCAAACCCCAGTTTGCTTTATAGACTAGTCATAAAAAGTAGAAAATGAGCCTAATGGAATCTCTAACATTAGTCCTGCAGATGATCAGATAAATAGAAAATAAATAAATGAGCATAATCTGCGATGAGATTAACC
>JAUBOD010000925.1:697114-708131 GCA_032353885.1 Nothura maculosa
AGCAACTTTTACTTTCTAGAGACAAGGCATATTAGTGTTTCAAAAAAAGGAATTGCATCAAGTAAAGTATAATTTTATTTTCCACTAATTTTTGGTATAACTTGAAACTGATGCTATTTATGTTTTGGAAAATGTGAAATCAATCATGTCTTAAATCTTTTAGCACCATTCTGGTATGTCCTTTAATAAGGGAACAATTTGTAACAGTTTTAATACAGCATGAATAACATTATTATGCGTGACTCGAACTTTATGATGTTTTGTGATTTCTATTGCTTACCCTGGTGAGCAAAGTCTAACAACTAACAGCTGGCAATATTCCACACTGAACCTGACTCATGCTCTCAGGATAAATCAGTGTAAATCAATATGTGACCTACAGAGATTGTTGATTGTTCATAAACACATAAAGCAGCAGCCTCTCACACCCTGGGGCATGGCATGCCTACTCATGCCACTATCAGTTTTTGCCAGCTTGGAAAGTGGTGAGATCAGGGCTCCCCTAAATAAGAATAATTTTGTTCTCATTGCCCTAGGAGTCTGGGAGGTTCCAGTTTGTTAAGTTACTCTATTTTATATAGGTTCCTATAATCTCTTCCTTAAATAGATTTAGTGATGTGACTAACATCTGTGTCATGAGGCTCACTCCTATGCTCTTCCAATGGTGAATTTTTTTTTTGTAGGATTTAATTTTTCTAATAGCAATGACTTTTATCAGAGAGAAAAAACTTTAAAAAGTCTTCTAAAACAGCCTGTCAAGACTTCTGCTTCTTCACAGTTTATTTCACTCTCATGTTTTCCACAGAAATTGTATTTTATACAAGCAAGTCCATACTTGCTTTACAACACATGACTTTCATCATCTTATTTACATTTTTGCCTTAAAAACATAAAGTCAGACAGAAGCTAAGCACATCACTTTCCAGACAAACTATTTTTATAAATAGGTTTTTAAATTTACATTACTATGGTGATATTTTTATAGCGTAATTAGCTGCACTGCAACTTGGTATGAAATATAATAGGTGCACTGTGTGACAGACTTCTGCTTTTCAGCGTAGGACTTGCCTAGGGAAGCAGATGGTTGTACAACTCCCCATATATTTTCAAAAAGTTTCAGAGCAAGCCATGGGTTGGCTGATAAGGAGCTGAGAATGGCTCAGTTTAAAACAGGACAGAATTAAAACAGCAAAATTCTTTAGAATATGGTTTTGATGAAAGCAACAACCTGCACAAGCAATAGAGAAGAGGCTACGGTTCTAAACGGTTAACTACAGCCCTTTGCAAAAGCTGTTTAATAACATAACCTATTCGTAAATCATATTTACCGAAACTTTATGCAAAGGACTTTTTTTTCAAAAAGAACAGATGAAATTACACATGAAATGCCTAGTCACTTTTCTCATTCGATTTTCCTAAATTCTGATTTTTTTCAAAATATACTGTCCCCCAAAAGTAACTATTATGAAATGATATTTCCATATTATCTAGAATTAAAATCTAAAGAGCTGAAGTAAAAATTAAAAGGTTACATTGGAACTGAGCACTATAAGGACAAAGTAAGCAGCGTCTTGAAAAAACGTGTTTAAATTATTCTCTAAGGTCTGACTTAAGCTGTGCTTTGTCTGCTGTAGTAATACTGTGCAGTAAGAGTTAATGATGTCCTGGAGGAGTTTAAAAAAAAAAAAAAAGTATAGCTTTTAGTATTCACAGAGAAGAATAGAATTAAAAGTCAAAAGGTATAACCTGAGACTCCAACCTTGAGAAGGTGTTCCTGGCATAGTGCATAATGCTGTCAAAGTCATATGGTTCCCCAAGGGAGTTCACCTCTCCAGGCTCCATCTTCAAGAAGTTGTACTCCTGACCTATGGGTGATTGATAAGTTAGAGTTTCTGTCATGTCTCTTTTTGTTAAGATCAAAAGCCAAATAGGAAAAAAAGTCAAAAAAAACCCTAAAATAATCACTCACTGACAATAATAAATCTCAGTCATTTGGGAGTAATTGCATGCTTTTATCTACAAGGAGAGTGGAAACATTTTCCAAAACCCACAAACACCTATATTTAGCATTGAAAAAAAAACCACTTTTATTCAGCAAGTCCACATGAAGGTCCCATGTCTCACATTACGTCTCATGTAAAATCCACAAAAAGTACTGTCTCCTTCCTTACTCAAGTAGTGGGGGAAAATCCATCCCACTGCAAACACTCCAGAAGGCTGTTTAGTGCAGGCTGGATATTATAAGGTCTTTGCTGCAAAGGATACTATCAGAGCCCTCCCATCACTTTAACAACTACAAATAAGACACATATTCAAGAGCCCAGCTGCAGTAATTTAATGGAAGAATATGAGGAATAAAGAAGGATGTTTCACTCATAATTCCAGCAAATGCGTATTTATGTATTTCTACTTATTTCATCTGTTAATCAAATGGAGATTGGTCTAGGTAGCAAGAATGACAGACACAAAGAAATGTTCATTTTAGCTAGGGTTATGCAGGGTTTGTTCTTTAAGAAACTTCAGAAAATGAAAGAATACCAACAAGAACTAGGCAAAGTGATGGTCAGAATCTCTCACCAGGCTGGATGTTTTCTCTAATAATGGTGACATGGTCATCTCGGTCTGGTCGCGTATGTTCATGCCAAAAACCTATCACGTGACCCAGCTCATGGACAACTATACCGAATTTGTCACAGTTTTTGCCAATAGATATAGCCTGAGGACCATTTCCTCTTCGACCCACATAAGAACAGCACCTGTAATTAAAACACAAATACAAGTGAAACTTTTCATATGTCCCAGGATAATTCAGTTAAATTCAGGAAATTCAGTTAAAACCTGTTGGAGGAAAAAGTTGTAAAACAACAGCAGAACGATATATCAGACAACATATTAAATCCCATGAACTCTAGATCTAGTACTAGAACAACTACTTAAAAGCTATTATTCATATCTAATCAAAGGCACAAACACAAGACATTGACTTTTTTTTGCTCAAGGCTTCCTACAAGCTGCTAGTGATGATCAACAGAAATGTCACAGGTAGCCTTGTATTTCAGAACAAGAGAGGAACTTGTCTTCACCTAAAGTATCAGTGAAGCTCAAGTCAACAGTGATGGCCATCTCTTCCCTATATGCAGCACAAATCGTTCCCAGATGGCTGCCTTGCATGTTCAATAGCTGCATTCAGCTGGAACTGCAAGAAGCAAACAGAGGCACAGTCTATTTGTGCTGTGCTTCTCTTGTAGGTCTTGACATACCTAACCAGACTTATCATCACTCTATTCTGATTTTTGCTTTACTTAGATCTTCAAGGTCACCCTACTTCATTATTTCTATTTATAAAATTAGAATAGTGCAAGGGCAGCTCTTTAAAAGGTTCACTGAGCAAAGGCTAACATAGAGTTGAAAATACCAAAAAAATATTCGGAATGTCAAATTCTATGATGCCACTGCACTAACTCTCCTCATTCTGATTTTTTCTGAGTGATAGACAATGTTTTCAGCAACAATCATAGTTTTAATATCAGGAGACTAAGTTGCTCTGCAGATCAGTGTATCATTTCTTCTCCCACTCTTATTTTCTTGCAATGGGAACCTTAGTCCAAAAAAGTCATGTTTCCATGAAAAATAAACAAACTGCCTCACATAAGACTGCTCTCATATTTCATTCCTGTCACACTGTGCTTTCACAATTCCAACATAAATTTATAAAACATAGGTGCCCTTTTTATTATTCATACTGTCAGGATTTGAGATGTCTACTTTTTGGTTAGAAAAGAAGTCTGGTGATGACACTAGCAAAGGGGAGAAGGGCAAGTAAAGCAAAACCTAGATAAAGGGAAAAGGATTTTAAACTTAGTAATCTAATTCCTGTAACTCCTGCAGATCTTAAAAATTTCAAGTCAATTTTATATTCCCAAGTAAGAGACTACTTTCCTGTCTCTCCTCCACAATTCTGCAGTCAGGTGGTGCACAGTAACACCCTCCTCCTCATTTTTTTTTTAAATAAGCAGATTTTCTGTTGCAACACTTATATAGTAAAATATATTTGGTCCGTAAGGAGGTTGATGCTGGCGTGGAACATTATCCTATCCATCATCTGCTTCCATAGCAGGTTCACAAGAGCAAAGTCAAATTACATTCTACAGACATCAAGACTTGCTTCTTTCTCCATTTCAGCTTTTTCCTTTCAGAGGTTTTTAATTGTTTTGGTACTTGGCTGATGACTCACTCTTGGTTGTCAAATACAGATAGATTTTTAAAATCATCAGATGCAGAGATCAGAGGAATACCAGCACGGCAATTTATCTCATAACACCTGTCCCCAGCAAGCGTCCTCGAAAGGGTCCTGCTTTTGCACTGATAAGTTAAAATCAAGGATGGACATGCCCCAAGAGAGATAGCAATAGTTTACAATTATAATATCACACAATTTACTTTATGCAGGATATGTTATTTTAACAGTCTGAAGGGGTTTGCATCAAAAATTTTGAAACTGCCTTGAAAGTGCTGTCAGAAAAATTACTTTTCACATTACAATCATTCCTCACTATCTGAACTAATTGTAAAACCTTCCTTGCCCTCAAAATAAGTTAACACTTCCCTTTCTTTAGGTAGGTACCTAAGCATGTAGCACCATTCCTTAGGTCTTAGTGCAGAACTGGGCTCCGTGCTCCAGCTCTAGTTGTGCAGTATGTGTTTTTCACACTTCAGATTAGTTTCTTGAGCTACCTTTTAATGATTTCCTATGATAGTTCTCTTCAAGGAGCCACATAGAGTAACCTACACGCCATGCTACAAAATTCTGTGCCACTCAATGTTCTAGATTTATGTGTTACTACACTAGCCTGGAGCAAAAGAAACTAAAGAACACCTTCAGATTTCCTCCAGAACATATAAACTGCATCAAAACATAATATTTACAACATTTATACTGTACTAATACCTTCATAAGTTCTGATATAAGCAATATTAATGAAAATACTACTGTAAGATGTACCCTAAAAAAAGCAGTATAAATGACAAAAAGGAGTAACAGATTGCAGAATTTAAACTAGAAAAAAATTTTAAAGTAGCAATCACATTTTATTTTCACAGTTCCACAGTGGATCTTACCTTTGCACCTGACACGCTAACAGGGCTGTACTTAACATATTTTTCAGACTGCATGTTTGCAGAATAAATATTTATGTCTACCGTGAATATGCAAACATAATCAAAGCACTACAGATATTTCCAACATCCTTTTTACGTAGGTGTTTATCTCGTACTAGTCACTCAACTATTTGAGTATCTTTCGAATGTGCAATAAAAAAATAGCATGGTTTGTATTCTTACTCATTCAGTCTCAGTTTGAGGAAAAAAATGTTTGAAAAAAAGTGGTTTGGATCTGTAACGAGTTTTGTTATTTTGTGGTTGTTTTTTTTTTTTATACCATTTACAATGTTACTTACTGTCCTACCATGTTAGGTTGGGAAGGCGGGGGCATCACGCTTTGTATTCTGAGCCAAAGTCAGTGCAATTTGCAGTAGCTCTTCATTCTCAGAAAAGTTCATTCATTTAAAAGGCCCTGCAAGGAAATTCTGCCCTTAGTACAGAACTCCCGATTCTTTGTCATAGGCCATTATATATAAGGAATAAAATTGTCAAACACAATGTTAGGTCCCAGATCTTTTAAACATCATTGGTCCTTATCCTTGAACACCTTGAGGAAAGGGCAAAGAAGTAGAATTTGCCTCAGTCTCCTAATGAAGTCATAGTATAAAACACAAAATGATCAGATGAAGGAATATACCTTCTGTAAAAATGTTACCATTTCTACACTGGTTAAACTTAATTACTGAGTTACAGCTCCCTGCCTATGTTAAGGTCATGTATATTATAGGGATTATGCTACAATGGCCTGGACTTGTGCAAAGAGACAAACTGTACGGTGAATTCTTTATGTTACTTTTAAGAACAGAAAAGCATAGGATGCATGCAGTCAATAAAAATGCACACTACAAACTACTCTATGTGGATGAAAGTTTACTGACTTTCAAACGCAAATTTTTTGCAACACCTATGATTTTAAAAAAAATATATATATTAGATCTTAAACTAGAAATATCTGACTTAAAATTAGCCTGGAAGAGACCTCAGGACTTCTCTAGCCCAACCTCCTGCTCAAAGCAAGGTCAGATATCCTGAAAACATTTGCAAACCTTTAACCTTCAAACCATCTGAATACACACACACACGTGGCTGGAGCACAAAGGGTTGATGAAAATACAGTGAAGAAAACTACACAACTACGAAGAGTGAGAACAACTCTTTTAGTTTATAACAGGTTAAACACTTTTGCTGAGTCTTCAAGTTTACAACCATATGGGAACACCACAGAGAATAATTGCAGTGCAGAACTAAAGGTCATCAATCAATATTTACAGTTTCAAGCAAATCAATAGAGTAGTAAGACTGGGGGTTGTAAAATACCTAAGTACATTAAAACTATTGAAAATGTATTATGTTACTTCATAGGCAGTACATGTTTTAATTAGTTAGATGAAGTTGGTGGCTTAAAAATGTTTGTAGGTTTTCAAAGAAAATTTTTGTACAATGATGCCTTGGAGAAATGTGCTGGAAAAAATGAAACTCTTTGTTTCTTTCCTTTCTACTTTATTTTGACCAGAAAGATTTGCATAACTTTTTAAAATTATGCACTACCATGCTCAGACAATAGCTATATGGCGGAATTACAACATGGCTAGTACAGCACATTAACTTACTAAAAACATTTTTGTTGTTACTATGGAAGTACGTAAATGTTAAATATCAAATTATCCAGTTTACAAAATGCCAATTAGCAAAAAGATAAGTGTCTCTTAATAAAAAAAAAGAAAAAAAAAGGCACAATTGATTGCCTCTAAGCTTTAGATAATATTTCACAAAAAATTAGGTGTTTTCAAAGATAATTTCACATTTTTGTGCTAATAAAAAGAAGTTGGGCATTTCCAAGTCAGGCTAGTGATTTTGGCTACATGATCTGGCATGTTTAAAAGATGTTTTATTTTTGAAAGAAAAAAAGCTTAACTGAAATCTTTTATGGTTATTCGTTTAGGATATCTGAGTGCAAACACTGAAAACATAACATTTTTAGAATTACTAATTATTTTTTGAATGCTAGTGTAAATGTTTCTCTCCTGACAGAATACTCATACATTTTAGGATAATTTCAGAAGGTGATTTTGTATTTACATTTAAAGTTAAACTGTAAATAATCTATGTTCAGAAAGTATGCAAGTTTATCTAAAAACAAGCTAGCAAAAACTCATTTGAATATGGCCCTTTCCTTATGCTAGTTACTTGCTTTCAACTACTTCACAGAAATTATAGACAAATTCCTTGACTATTTTTCACAGTTCAATGAAAATTAGAAGCCACCAACACCGAGCCTTAAAATAGCAGCAATATGGTACAGGGTCATTAGGATTTGCTAGGTCGAGTGTTTTGCCAAGCACATCAGACTCATCCAATTAAGCTACAAGATTCAAACCACTTCAATGACTGCCCTGAGTCAAAGGGCAAGGAAGACTGAAATAAATAAATAAACCCTTGAAATAAATTAATTTGTAGCATCTTGGGTCTGACAACACTCACAGGTGTGTTTGGCAGAAGGCCAAGACTTCTCTGTGCTATGTGAGCACTTGTCAGGCTCCTTAAATTGAGTCAACTGGCAGACTTTAAAGCTCCTAATCTCTTTAATCTTTATTGCACTGGACAGCAGTTAGAGACAGCAACTATTTATGAATCTCTAATTCCATTTAATCAGTCCAGCTGATCGATGATGTTGAGCAAAGAAAAAGAACAGACAGGGAGAAAGTGAAATGACTAAACAATACATTCCTTCTTTCAAGTAACAATATTTCACAGCCGCTGTCTGAAACCCTCTTGAATCAACAGAATGCAAGAGAGAAATGGTGGGGTCACTGCTGCACATTTTTTAGAAGCATCACTCTTCAAAATGTGATAATATTAAGTTTCTTACAGAATATCATCATCAATTTGCCATGGCAACTGCTGCATGAAGTTGTGAATGAAAAACTATGCAGAGCTTTGTAAATCTACTAGTGCTAATATTGTCACTCCCTGGTCACATAAAGGAAAACAAATCTCAAAACTGATTAACACAATCTCACCGAAGAAGCAGGTTAAAAAAAAAAATCTGTACGCCGACATATTTCAAGCTTACAACCGAGTTTGGATAACTTGCTTATTGTTAGGGATCAGCAGAGTGGCTAATTTGCTGTGGTCAATTTACAATTTGCTGTCCTGAAAGGACATGGCGGCTACTGTTTCTTCAAGGGCTCACTGGAGATTATCACCTGAATATTACAAAGAGCAGTCAATTAAGTCATTTCTCAGTTAATAGTTCCCTATCCCGGTCTATGAACAAAATCATCCTCACAAATTTTAGTTTATATTAAAACTATATTCACTGCCAAGGGCAGTAAGAGCATCAGTAGCTACCACCTGACAGCACAAATCAGCTCTAGTGCCACAGATTAATATAATTCTCAACTTCTTTTCCTTCCATAAAGCTGAGCACCATTTGGAACAGGTAATCCTTCTTTAAAGCTAAAGAACACCACAAAATCATACCTTTTTAACTGACTTTGAGAACTTGTCTGTAATGTCTACGTAACATAGTAGTAAGTTAAAAAAGGATAACATGTAAAGAAGCTGTTCACTCTACAATGTTAGGAAAAGCCCATGAAAGGGATTTGACTTTTCTCCATTTCAGACAGCTTTCTCAAATACTCCTGCAAGTGGAAATCATCAGTGACTGTAATAAGTCACGTAGTTTGTCATAAAAAGTACTTAATTCTTCTAGTGAAGAACAAGAATTGCCAGAAAATCAGATCAAAGGCCTGCTGAGATCCCAGAACAATATGACTAATTGTTCTTTTTAGTGTCACTATATAAAGAGTTTGATCTTTTGCTCAGTAATATTTATTATGAGCTTGTGACTAAAGGCCATTGCAGTTTGCTGACCTCTTTTTTGGCTTTGAATAGAGAAATATGTTGCATCAATAGCCACTTTAGGACTTTTGGTGAGACGGAAGAGACATAAGCATAAAGAAGTAGTAGCAAACAAAGTATGTTTTGAACCTGTTTACAGATTAGTTTTATTGTCCTAATAAAGTAGCTATAGCAGATGCTTTAAAAAAAAAAAAAAAAAACACCACTGTCCTCTTAATCCTGTTTTCTTAATCTCACATCTGCAATGACTGGATGGATGGAAATGACTGTCAGTAATTATCAAGTCTCAGAATGCACAGTTAGCTTCAGCTGTGCGAAGAAACAATATTTTAAAAGTAAATATGGAATTGTTCATTGTCCTCAGATGTGCAAAATATTGCACATACCAGATGGAGAACCATTCTGCAGAAACAATTCTGGAGCCTACTATGAATCACGAACTGTTGGTTATGAGCTGAAAATAGCAGGTTATGGAGAAACAGCCAGACATCATGTTTTAGGGGCATAAATGTACAGATATGTGTATTAATTCCAGCACTGGATCAGCACAGGCAGTGGTTCATGTAGAGAAGTATATTCTAGTCTTGGATTCTCAGTTTCAAGAATGTCAAGGAGAACAACTGATCAGCAGCCTAAAAGACATGACTTCCAGGGAAGATCAAAGGAAATAGCGGTTGTCTAGTCTAAAGACAGAAAAACTGAGGGTGTAATAACACAGTAACAGTCCCAGAGTACTGGGACAGAGTCCCAGTCCAACACTGGACTCCTTCAGAAAAGAAAAGAAGTTTTCCACGCCCATGCTGAACAGGACAAGAAGACAGCATGCTTCAATTGCAGCAAGAGATGCCTATTTTACTTATTATTAAAAATTACTCCCCACTTCTCCTACATTAAGGATACTAAAACAATATATTTCCTAGGGGACTGTCAAGTATCCATTCATGCAGGTTTTTAAAATGAAATTGGACAAGTCTATAACAGCAATTACATCGGTACAGCTGTTTCTCTCTTAGGCATAAGACATCTTTCTGAGATCCTTTGCAGTCCTATGGGTCTATGAAAATCAAAATTTCTCTTTCATTCCTGGCCAATATGTAAACTCTCAGTACTACTAAACTCTACCCCGATACCAACTGCTGTATTTTAAACATGCCTTTTTTCCATAGCTGCCTTGCTGTCACGAGCTTTCCATGAACTGTTACAAGTACTAATATATTAGGCTCCTTCAAAAATATTCATACAGAGGCTCAATAACACTTTGCATGCTGGTGTCTCAATGCTGTTATCTGAGACATTTACAGATACAGCCACCTGAATTTCCACATGTATGGTTGTAATCGACTTTCTGTTTCTTCAGATGTGCTATGTTTTGATGGGGTGCTCTTTGGGACAGGGTTTATCTTTTTTGTTTTTCATTTGAGCAGTGCTAAGTACAATAGCGTCTCCCTCATGTGTGACTGTGAGCTGCCATGGCACTGCAAACAATGTGCTAACAAACCGGCACGGCGGGGTGCTGTGGGAAAGAGCCGAGATTAATTTCACTGTGACTGGCCATGTGTTAGAAAGTGTTTGCAGATGGTTTGGTGTCACTTTTGTCTGTGCTCTTTCCATGGAAAATCCCGCATCAGCATTGTATGTGAGTGGTTAGTACATAGTAGTCTTCAGTCACTCATAGAAGATATTATTTATCTGGCACTTGCTAAAACAGCTCATGGATACAGGACCCCCCAAAAATCATTCTTCTTCTACACAGCCTGGCTCTGTAATCACTGGCAGATTCACTGTCATGCTTTTCCTTGTTCTTAGTCTTAAGGCTTATACATTCTTCCCAAATTATTTATAATTTGTAAACCACCTAGCAATAAAACAACATTAACTGTAAAAGAATAACAAGGGCTCTAAAGAAAAATACTGAGTGTATTTTAACACAGTTATAATCCATGTTTCATCCTAAGGTCACATAGCATCAACCAACCCTAGGGATACTGTTTTG
>JAUBOD010000925.1:725944-741802 GCA_032353885.1 Nothura maculosa
CGTCACCACCTCACTGCAGCTCCTCGTGTACTGCTGCCACCAGATTGCTTAAATCACTTTATAATAGCGGCCCATATGTTAATAGGAACAGCGAACCCTGGTCCGTTTGCCTTCCCACACACAATCACAGGCGTCACTTCTCTTATTGCCATTGTCATCTTCTTAATTACAGTTGCTGTTTGCATGAATACAGAGGCGATGGCTACTAAGTATTTAATCATGTTTTAATTAATAAAGTCATAAAGTCTAAATTAGTCTCCGTGTTTTTACAGTTCTGCAGCTGGAAGTGAGGAGGGGAGCCAAGCACGGTGTTCCTGGCCAGCACTCCCTTGGCTAGCACGGTCTGCTGGCCACGAGGGCTCTGCCTTATGACAGCCCCACAGTGCTGGCCTCAAATGACCTCCTAAGATTTCTCTAGGAATAGGAATTACATGAGATATGCAAATAGTAAGCTGCCTCTAAGCTCAGAAAAAAAATATTTGATATAGCTAACATCCAGAACAAATATGCCAAATTAAATATTTTCAGAGGAATAATATTTTAGGCTCTTGTCTATAGCATTTAGGGTCTACTATTTCAAAATTCCTTGTCTATTATGCTCCTAGGGAATTGAATACTTTTCTAGGCTACTAGATTTCAGTTTTATTCTGTCAAGATAAACTATTCTCAAGGAGGAAGCAACAAGGAGAAAAACAAGGGAAAAGCATTTGTCCAAGTAAAACAATTTGAGCATTCAGAAAACACCTTGCGACATCACATGGCCCTTGAGGAAAGTATTTGTGTGTAATGCTTACGAAATGTTATCTCTAGCACAACACCTAAATGCTAAATGAGAAACCTTACTTAAAAATCATACCTAGAGGCACACCACTGCAAATATGTCATAGACTTCTGCTATACAAGTCGTGGGGGAAAAGAGCTATGTAAAACATATGCTCTTCTACCTACTACCTCTTGTCATATGAATGCTGATCTCCAAGTCCTCACGATGCCTCATTTACAGATTTGTGACACTATACACTATCCTTATTCCAAGTATTTCTGAGTTTCCACAAGAACTGAAAACTGAAAACCTAGTTAAAAAAAAACAAAAATGAATTTGCCCATCCAGTGTAATTAAGCACAGCTATTTTGACCAGGCAATTTGTTGGTCCTGTGATAGAAGCATGATCATGCAATACAGGTAGATGTGACCTTTGAGATGATCAATCCTGGGATGCTCTCAAGGTGTCAAAAGGAAAACCTATTCAAATTCTGAATTTTCTGCTCACAGCAAAGCCAGTCATAGGCTGCGATTTTACAAAACTGTATTTATTTGAAGCTATTCTAGGCAAGATTATGCAACAGTATTTCAGCTTGTGGATTGGTTGCATAAATACTTCTTCAGGTATTACAGAGCTAAAATATTATACCCAGCTGTGCAAGTGAGCTGCTTTCCACTATAACCTTCTAAGACAACAAGCATTTGATCATAACTTTAACAGTACAGATGTAAATAGACTCAAGTGAAGACTTCAAGCACCTTTATGAGAGAGGGGACATCACGAGCACTTGCAGTTTATAAATTAATACACTTGTCTTCCTCCAAAACTACATTTTTCTCTATTCCCTGAAGAGAAAAGCAGTCCACATTCTAAAAATATTCAGCAGTTGAATCTGAGCAGTAGAATTTCTTAGAAATCGCAATAGTGATAGTTTCAGGCCTAACAAATATTTGAAGGGGCAAAAGTATATGGTAATCCCACATAATCCACAATATCCATTAAAAAGGGCCAAGGGCAAGAAAAACAGAAAATTCCTGCCCTAGAGAATACGTTATCTTGTTTTTTTTCTGCATGGCAGACAAAAGGAAGAAACCTAGGCTTCGGTTTCTCAGTCTGCCCAAAAACTGTCCTTGTGGCATCCTAAAAAGTCTTTTAATTTTGATGAACGTCTTACAACCTCGGGAATGCACAAGGGATTCTTCAGAGAGCAGTAAATGACCTAACCCAAAGTTGGAGAACAGAAGGCATCTTCATGCACTAATATGACTTCATTTGTTTTTATAGAAACATAGGAGGAACATCTGGCAGGACAGGAAAGGATTCTGGAGCTTTTTAAGGCATCAGAGCTCAAGTTAGCAAGAAAGGCTTGCACTTGGGTTTGAGGTTGTGTTGCTTTTTCGTTTGTTTTTGCTTGTTTGGCTTCGGCAAAGAGGTTCATCATATTTCTAAGATTTTCAGAAAACAGGCAAAAATCTTGGGATCCATAACAGCATGGATAAGACAGCAATCTTCCTACAAAAGGTACAATGTTTCTATAAAAGGAATCTGTGGATATTATAAGAATCCTAAGCAAAAACCTGTATAACAGGCAACAGTATCACACCATCTGCAACAACTCCATGAGGAAGAAAACAAAACCAGAAAAATCCCAGAGGCACTAAAATTACTTCTAATCCCCAGACTATCACCTAGATTGATGCTACTTGAGGCAACCTCTAAATGTCTCCCAGCATTTGCTCATAAGCAATTATCTTGATAGCACCAGATGGACATTTTGAGGAAGGAATGTGCAGAGCTCCTTTTGGTGCTACCAGAGATCCTGAAAAGCAGAAGAGAAGTGGGAATCCCCTCCTTAACGAGGCAGCTGTGGGTGACTCCAGGAGCAGAGCTGCATCCCGCAGGGAGCTGCAGCTGCCCTGGGGGAAGCTTCATGTGCTGGCAGGAAACCTCAGCACTGGGGGTTTCTTCAGGTATGCGATGCCTGAAGGATGTGGGATCGTTAATCCCATCGTGAGAGCATGAGAGTAATTTTTCCTAATGATCATATTGTTTTCTATTAGGCACATGGGTATTTTCCTGTTCTGTTTCCAAAATAGAACCAAATTAAAATCACTTTTTTTTTTCTTTATCTTAAGAGTTTTCCTTTGATTCAACCCCCACAACAAACACAGAGTGAAGCACAAATTATAAAATACGATAGTGTAATCTACAATCTAATATACCTGTTATTTTTTCCTTGTTATTTTCCAGCTTCTTTACTTCATCATATTCTAATTCAAGTCAATTATACATACAATCAAAATCTTTACAGAATAACAAGTTCATTACTTTAAAAACACAGCACTTAGCACACAAAAGGATTCATACTTTTGTTTAAGATTCATGTATTTAAGATGCACTTTATCAACACCACACATGGCTAAGTTAATAAATTTACAATCCCGCTTGCACATGCAACACTTGCATGCAGCTTAACATGATTTATGAGGATCCATTTTAAAAATACATAGACCACTCCACTATTCCTACTAAGTGCATTTTAATTTCAAAACTTAACTTCTTGTTGAGCTTAGATTTGCTAAAAAAGTTAGCACTACTACTGAATTTTCATATACCAATGTGAAGTCTAACCATAAATGTGAAGGCTATTTCTATTAAAAGAGTTTCAAGTATATCAAGTTGTAGACAAGAATTTTCTGACAGTTTTACTGTAATTCTCACTGTGCAATAAAATTTTGTAAGAGCATTTAGCTGATAACATGTTTCATGCTACCAAATAATAATGGTAAATCAAAATGAGCAAGATCCTACTGCACAACAAGATACAGAGAGTTTCAGCTTAAAATTACAATCAAAGTAATGAAGATAAGTGGATTCCTTCAGAAAATACATGGTGACAGCAGGAATTAACAGATCAGACAATATCACACTTAGAGATAAAAATAATTACTTTAAGACTTCTAAACCCTTGGCTTAAGCTAAGATTTTGAGAAAATGATTTAGTCTTTAACTTTGTAGCTATGATACACTTCCATGTCAGAAACTGAAGGTTTCTTCCATGCACAATTAAAGCACTATCTCCCTATTCATAGCATCAGACAAAAATCATTCATATTATACGGATTAAAACAGCCTTCACAAATGAAGGCATAATTAATATGAAGAATTATTATTGACCTGTCTCATGTTTCTTGCAGGAATTAATTTCTAACCTAAAAGTATGCAAGTTTTTCAACTACAAGAAGACTGGTCAAGAGACACGCAATGAGAATGACAGGTTGCAAATATGGAGTTTTCTTCCTAAACTGCATCCCCAGCAAGCCCAAACATGGCACCCTGAACACAGGAGACAGTTAAGAAGGTTCTGTGTGCATGCACACACAAGCACACATGACAAACGTAGGTCACACTGTGGTACGTCTGACAGTGTCCTAGAAAGCAGCGTGCTCTAAAGTGACATGGCACAGAGCCTCAAAACCAATGATTTGGTCTAAAAAAATCAAGAAGTCATGCACAGCATAGAGGAAAAAACAGTGAAAACAGGATTTTCAGTGCAATGCACCGATAAAAAAAAATTTAACAGAGGCATATACTCTTTAGCTTGAATTCTTTAGCTTGCATAAATTCTTTAGCTTGAATACAAACCTAATAGACCATTGGTAAAGCAATTAGTTCTTTTTTTCCATTGTTTAAAAAAAATGTTGAAAAAACAGAGGAGGTTCAGAAAAGATTCTTATGAATGATTTCATGATTAACATAAGAGACTTCAGGAGCTCAATGTACATAACAGAAACAATTTTAAATAATTTGACCATTGATAAAATACTACCATGAGAAAGCTATTGACCACCTGAAGTTTCCTAGCCCAGCAAATAAAAGACAGATAAAAGCGCTGGAATAAGAAAATTCAAAGAGATAGCAAAACTTTATGTCAAATCAGATGCCAAAAATCAAAAATTGATTTTTTTTTAAACTTAAGATGATCCTTCCAGATTTTATGACCTTGATGATACGCAAATGTACAAAATTCACAGACTGTAGTTTTCAAGACTTCAAACTGAAATTCTAAGTAAATAAATAAGGTAACTAGTAAAGTATTCACAAAACACAACTGACCATAAGCTATTTTCATTACCCTCTGTCTTTAGAATATTTTTTCCAAGGGAAATACTTCACAAAGTGATTATCTTCAAAAAGAAGTTTTATTAATATCTATATTAGCATGTGATTTCTAAATTTCAAAATGGCTCTTTTGTGAGTTTATCAGAAAGAGCAGCGTGCCACAGTTAAGGGGTTTCCTCAAAGAAAGTTTTACCTTTAGCTTGTTCTGGACAATGTTTTATCACAATCTCAAGAAAGCTGGAGGTAAAACATGTACCAGGCAACAGCGAACTGGGAGAACAGACAGCCCGAGCTGTTCTGCTCACTGAAGACAATACTGAGCCTTTCACTTACTTCAGATGAATAATTTGACCAAATGAGGAGGGTCTGCTTTATATTACACTCAAATATACATTTCCAGTGCTTTTAGGAAAGCTTCCTCTTTGCCCAGGGGATTTAATCAGGAGTTTTTCTATGAAATATCCCATGATTGCTAACAAGGGTAGAAAGAGAACCAGAGCAGCTGTGCCAGACCGCTTCATAGGGTGACTCAACCCGCACAGAACATTTCCAGCCTCAGCGTTCAGAGCGAGGCCCGCACAAACACGCCAAGCAGAGATGCCCACATGCCACAAACCTTCTCCTGGGGAGCATCCCTGACGTCTAGCAGAACCACCTACCTTGACCTGAAGCTTCTTGAGGTACTTGTGCCAGGCTGCTACAGAAACAGCTAGTGCACAGCAGCTGGCAATGACAGCGGATTGCAAGGTGACACCTCCCACCAGGTTCAGTACCAGCTGCAAGGGGTTTTACGCCCTGGCATCACCACAGTTCCCCCTGCTTCCTACTTCACACCTAAGAAGTACCTCCCAAAAAGCAGCCACACTGCAGAAAATAGGGAATACTATCAATCCTGAATCTAAAGGGCAGGGGGGTAATTCTTAACACCTGCTTTTAAATGATTCCAAAGACTTGATGCAAAAGTATATATTTTTTTGGAGCAGCACAGGAAACAATGATGAAGACTCACAGTGATCACATAATGCTTTGGGTTACGGTAATCACCAAGAAAAGAGAACGCACAGCAAGATACAACTTGCTAAGTTACCTGGAAAGCAAAAATATCTCGGATATACTTCATCAGCAGATAACTGAACAATCTTCCTCTGCCCACTGGGGTTCCTCCCCTCAACCTGTTTTTCTGCCAAAGTCATCCATCAGTGGAGCTGGAGGAGCTACAATGAATGGCATCTTTGGTATTTTACACTGGGGCAGCACTGAACTTTTCAAGTGATTCTGTATTATGATAACCAATGAGGTGAAAATTAACATATGGCTTTGCACAAACAGCATTAATAATGCACCACTGAGGAAAGTATTCACCAAAAATGCACCTCCCCGAAGCAACCTCTCTTGAGGAGAAAAATCCTGCAACCCAGCAAAACTCCCACGTCAGCACTCAGCAGGAAAAGGGGGAGCATGAGCCCCCTTGTGCTGCTTTGTTCAGAAGATAAGGCAGGTTGGGTTTGGAAGGAAGGAAGAAAAGGACAGAAAATCCTAAACAGAAATCCTCTCATCAAAAAAGAAGAAAAAACTCACATTGATCTGTCTTTAAACATAACAAATATTTAGTCAGAAGTAGCTACTATATGATATAGCTACTACTATAAGTACCTGATAATTAGACATTAATTACCAGTGAATATTAGTTAATGCACAGTGACCATCTTTTCCAACACTTGCATCTAACACTGCTTGTTTTTGTAACAATCAAGTGCTCATAACTCTTCCACTCGTGAATGCAAGGGCTTCCACATTCTCAACAATAATGGAAAGGCAGTTTGGAAAAACTGGTGTTTTTTTCTTCTCCTGAGTGCTTGGAATTTCTCCTCTGCTATGCAAGCAGTTTTAAACAACTGCCTATCAGTTTAAGCGATGCTTTTTTCAAAAGGAGCCTTTTTCTTTAATTTATATGCTATTCTTGGAGTTAAACATTCTGATAAAAGCTGCACTCTTGCACATATATAGGAAAGCACCCTCAAATAGCAAGGCGGTGGTTTAAAAGCACCTTTCAAGCCACAGTTTTAATCTGTCAGTAGGCTATCCTAGCTATCAAATGTTTAAAAAAAATACCTGCATGCAGTTAAGTAGTAGGAATTTTGACACTTAACATAGTGACTTGAGTGACTTCAGTATATATTGAAAATACATGTCTGCAGGTAAAATATGAAAGCTAAATTTAATTATGAACATACAGCTGGAAAGAACCTAGTCCTCACTGGAAAAAAAGCTTTAAATCAAAATTATTTTAGAAGTCCCTTATATGACACTTCCTTTGCATTTTTTTCAGTTTTGCTATTCTCCAAATCAACATGCACAACGTTTTTGTACGTTCTTCAAGAAAGTTTATTCAACAGCACCCATCTCCGATAAACTCAATTTTTCCTGTGCACACGCACTTCTGTAAATCTGTATTTCTTTAATAAAAATAGCTATTAGTAGGAAGCATGAATGAACAGGAGAGTATGACAGGCACAGCCAAGCACAGGATGCAGACTACCAGGAAGAGATAACGGGGCCCACGGCGCGCGCTTGCTGGGCGTAAGCGCCTTTGGCAGATCCCAGCCCTGCACCGCAGCCGGGAAGCTAGATAACAAAAGGTTGGCAATGTGCATTCTGCTCAGCAATAGAAAAGATGATATCAAATAAGCAAAAGGCCAAATAGTTGCATCATGTCTTTCCTTACAGTAAAAGAGACAGAAGTCCCTGGCACTACTCAAATTCCTTTTTAAAAAAAAATTTTTTTAAGAAAACAATTTTTTGAACATATGTACACATAGTTGAACTTTAATTGAGATGAAGTTGAATTGTAAAAACTCCTCCTGTGGGAAAGAAACAAAGACTCATTAAGAGAATTTGCTGTAAAACTGAAATATCTATCCACTGTTAGATGCCTCATCTCTAAAGTGTAAGACAATCCCACTAGTAAAATTTATATAGTTCTGTGACTAAGGTCTGCCAATAAAACTGAACTAATGAATTCAAGAAGCAGATAGAACAAGGTTGTTTTGCAATTACAGTAACATTTGCAGCAATGTTGAATTTTCTTTTTAGCATTTACACAAACTTGATCTTTTGTTTTCAGTGTAAATGTCAAAGCAAGCCTTTGGTAGAGCTGCAGTCTATACCTTGAGGTAAGCTCTTCTCTATTTTTTCCCATATTTTACTCAGGTTAATACTTCAAATGAAAGGTAAGTGTTCCCCTAGAAGTTACACCACGCTCCTGATTTGAGGCACTGGGTTTGGATACACTAGTACTCATTATATTCACATTATACAGTCATATATACACATACATATGGTTTCCTACATCACTTAAAAATGCATAAGCATAGAGAAAAGAGCTAAACTCAGAAATAATATACAGAATCCTTCCTATTTGAAAGGCAAAGTAAATTTCAAGAGGAGAGAAGGGCAAAGGAAAGTTGATTTCTAGCACTGCTAGCAACACGGGCCCACATTACGTGCCGGGTTTGCAGGCCGAAACTGTGGCACAGGCCTCGATCAGCACATGAACTGGCAGCACAAGAAAGCTCTTATCCCAGAGAGGGAAAGGGCCTCTGGAACCAAGTGCTAACTCCAACGGTGGCCAGAGGAGCGAGCCCTGGCCCGATTCATCCCCCTCTCTTCTCCCACCCTGGAGGTGGGATTCGTGCCACATATTTGTGCCCCCAGAGGAGGGAGAAGGGTTGCTGAGACCAGGGTTTTATGGAACAAGCCTGGCCGGGCTGTCTGCCTCCCCAAGTTTCCCAGGAATTGTGAGAACTTTTTCTCCCAAGTGGTGCTTGGGGAGGCTGTGGGGATGGAGCGGAGGTAGGACTGAGCTATCTTGCTTCTCTCCGGCTAGTGCTGCTCCATCTGCTCCGGCAGCTCCCAGCACAACGGGAGCCGAGGCTTCAGTGGCAGCAGGGGACCTGCTCCCTGCTGTGTCCCTGTTCAGCTAATATTATAACAGCCTTCCTGAGAAAAAGAAGCAAGTGAAGGGAAACGATGAATCTGAACCCTTTAATTCAACTAAAACCAAAAAAAAAGTAAAGGAACAAAGAGTATAGGTTTCATAAAAGGTGTGGTTTTTTCCATCCCTAGACTCTTTCCAAATTTTATAGAATTGCAACATAACAGCTTCTCTCAAAGCGGTATGGTAAAATAGTTGAGCAAAATAAATTATCCAAATGCAAGGGTAGTAACCAGCTCCAATTATAAAATTATAGACAGCAGGTTGCACACAGGATTGACACTGGTTCTTTAAATATACAATAAGGGACAGGGCAGGAGATGGACAAATGATGCAACAAACAAGGCCCTCAGGATTTGAAGGGCTGCTCATCCTTACCAGCAAAGCCCAATTTTGTTCCAAAATCGGCAGCTAAAATCCCATCTAGAACCCACCACATGTGGCAGACATCTAACTGTGAGGAAGCCTGGGAGAGGGGCATCAGCGAAGCTCAGCCCCCTGGCCCAGCAAACACAATGTAACACAGTAAATTAAAACCTTATTGGCAGGTTCATCAGATCTTTCATAGGGACATGGCATCCTAAAATCACCCAGGAAAGCTCTTCACACTGTACATCGCTTCCTATGCTCCACAACAAAGCTGTAGTTAAGAAAATGGTTTTGTATCCATGTATTTTGCATGCCTGGAAGATATATTGGTATTTATATTTTACCAGGGAGAAATTTGATACAGAACTACTGAGGAAAAGGGGTGCAGTTCATTAGTTTTTATCGTATTATATGTACATGAGAGTAGGCAAAACTAAACAAGTATAAATTTACATGAGTTTGCCATTTATTTAAACTGCAAAGGATACCATAAACATAATTCCCATTTCGGCCTGCTCTTCTCTAACCGTTAACTATAAATATTGCAGATTTACACAGTGTTTGTAGGTTCACACAGGCTTTACAGATTTGTCTTTGTTACCCAGAGTGGTCCTTGTGTGCCAAATAAACGGTGGATGGATGAACAGAGAGATAGGTGGTTATAAATGCCCAGAGAAAGTGAAGGCAATAACTTTTGTAGCCAAACTGGGGCTGCAGCTGGCATGCAGCCCTCTCTCAACAACCAGTATATCCTCTCCCTTGTCTTTCATATGATTTTATTTATCTGCTTCAGTTCTGTGCTTCCACCCATTCCCTTTTCTGGACCTCTGGAAATGAACATTAACCTTCTTTAGGGGGCTTAAAAGACATGTATCTGATTAGTTATCAAAATAAACATTTTTCTTGATTTTTTTTTTTAAAAAACCTAATACTAGTCATTACACAAAACATCATTAAGTGCAGGTTAAAACTAACCTCCAAGAAGTACATATTGACACTACAGAAAAAGCAAAGTCCACAGGAAAAAAAGAAAAACGTTTTCATACAACTATTTGAGGAAGAATACTTTGAAAATTTTTTGTTATTCTTTATATGTATCAAAAGTAAGAGCTCACCAACCCAAACACAAACAAATGTGGAAAAAAAAAGCCACATTCTTTACACTCTTATCTATTACCTGTTTTCCATGATTCAGTTTTTCCGCAACTATCATCCTAATTTACACAATTCATTATTGGCACTGCAGTGGGAGAATTAAAGGGGGGAGAGCGAATCCCAATCCCTCTCACCAGCCGCAGAACTGACCACCTTACAAATGGCAGAAATAGGGACTGCTTTCTTCCCATCTGTTTCTGAGGACGAGGAAGTTACATCCTCATGCTAGAAGGTCTCAGCCTTGCTCCTCTTTGGCATGAAATGTTGAGTGCTTTTATGGAGGAAAAAGGAAAAAGATTTCTTGCTTTTATGCCAGCCTTTCTTTTGAAAGAAGAATAATTGCAGAGCTTAGGTCTTGCCATTGCATGCTTACTTTTAAAGCTAGTGCCAGCTTCCAGAAGAAACACATAATATGAATGACAATTATCATGGAATAAATAGTAATCCTTTATTTTCTGACAGATTTAACTACATCTAGAAAGGAAGATACTTATTCTTTAAAAACGAATACAATTGCAGACCATGCAAGCCATGCTTTCCCTCTACCGAGCTACAAACAACTTTTAAAAATTCTGTATGTCTAATGCTACAGCTAAAGCTCTGGCAAACTATTAGAGAAGAGAGGGGAAAAAGCAAAATCAAATAAAAACATGCTTTCGGGTATGCCTCAGCAGCTACATTTGAAGATCTCCTTTTTATGTGTATGTGATCCTTGCTTTCTAGTAATTGGACAAACTTCAAAGCACCTGTCTAGCTGTGCAATAGTTTCTTCAAGGATTAGGTCCCTCGGGCCTCAGTGAAGGGACTTGACCCATGCAGCAGCCGTCTTATGTATCAGGACATCATTGGAAAATGTGCCTCAGTACCATTTTTTTTTCCTCTTGTAACCCATTTTCCAATGTTAAGATATGGAAGACTTCAAAGATCTTTCAAGCATACAGAAGGAAAGAAGAATGAATGCCCGTTAAAAGGCTCGCAAAAAGAAAACCTGTAGCGGAGAAGAAACACAGTTCATAGAAACTATACCTGAAACAGGCTCTCCTATCCAAGGAAGGCTCAGAAAAATGGCATCCATCTGTATAGCATTAAACTCAACTATCACATATGTGAAATCACGTGGCATACAGGCATTTGCACAAACAGTTTTAATGAAATAGAATACCCTGTCACTTATATGGGAAATGTAAATATCTCCCCTGAACTCGAGAGCAACCTGAAGACTAACATACTTAATCTCGAACCCTTAGAGCTTCTATACCTATACCTTCTATACCTTGCCTGGGAAAAGGGACCGAGAAAGACACCTCAGGCTGAGGTCACACCCGCCACTATAACATGGGTGCTGAAAATCTGCAGAACTAGAGACTGACCTCACACCACCTTCCTCTTTCAAGTTGCTACAGCAGGAGGAGAGGAGAGGAGATGAGCTTAATCTAATTAGATGGCTGAAGTTAAGGGTGAGGATGGTTATCTTAAGCGTTGCTGATGCTTCAGCACATTTCCTGCATTGCTTGCAGTACATTTTCCAGGATTTTCCAGATGCAATGTAAAAATGGATACACACAACTTTGTGCCAGCTTTGTTTCAGCATAATCACTGTTCTGAGAGGCACTAACAACGTGACCGATCTGGTGCCTGTAGTTCAGGGGTGACATACGTACAAGAGTACATATACATGAACAGATGATAAGCAATAAATACCCAAATCAATGCTTGAGATTAAAAGCTACACTGCAATATGTTACTCAAAGAATTCTGCACTAAGATACAATATCTATCTCATTTTAAATTTTAACATAAGGCTGATTAAAAACAAGGAGGCAAATAAACAACTTCATGGGCCTGCTTTGCTTGTTTATTTGCACAATAAATGTGTCTCAGTCACTGTTACAGCCAGAATACACAAAGGTGCTCAGTAAAATTATATCTTAAACTTTGTCAAAAACTGCAGTGTTCTGAAATAACTTTTGTGGGTAATTAGTAATTTTGGCAAGCAACTTACACATTGGATACCAGACAGATTTTTCCCTCTAGATTCTTAGACTAATTATATAAGATATAAAAGACTAAACAATCACAAACTTGGAAAGCTATTTGATAAAAAAGAAAAGCACAGTCAACTTCAGAATATAAAGTTTACACTGAGAATCAAGATATGGAACTAAAGTGAAAATTATACCAAACTCAGCTTATTTTTTATTCTCTTTCCTCTAATTCCATTTAGACAAAGCCATATGTAGAGCTCTGTAAATTAGACTAGTTTAGCCTATCCAGGTCTACCATTTACTCTTGTAGGTTCACAAATATCTTAAGACTAGCTCCCTTGGGGAGTGCTGAAAAAGAGACGACCAGCACGGACACCTGAACACTAGACATGTGATCATCCATTCACATCAGCTCAATCCCTCTCCCAAAAGCTTCAGAGAAACCCCGCACAGTCTAATTAACATTTAGCAAATGTTTTTAGGTCTTTGGATGAAAAGCAAGATATAATGTAAATACAAATTAAATTATGATATCACAGAAATTATCAGTTGGCCAAACTTCAATGACTTCAGTTTAGAGAATAACCTAGTTGCTAAATTACTAATTTGCCTAAACACAAGGAAGAATCAGTCAGCCTCCATTAAAGAAGGACAGATTTTCAAGTGACACACTGTTGTAGGTGAGAACAATTTAGTTTACATAGAAACCATCTCCTGAAGTGCACTACTTCAAAGCAGACCATGAAACCCTCACATATACTTTTTTTTTTTTTTTTGGCTCTAGAAGAATATTCTGAAATTAAGTGCAAAGGCCAGAAGCTAAAATGCTTAATCCTCTTACATCTTTATTAATCCATTTTATTAAGAACAATGAGGATACAACGACATTTTTTCCTTCAGCACATCAAGTAGGAAAAAACTAGGGCTTGACAAATAAAATACAAGTTCATTAAAACTACATTCTCTCCTACAGGGAAGAACATAAAGCCCCCTTTAAAACATCGCCTTAGGGCAACAGACTTAGAGACATTTACTTAATCAGCACTCTTAAATAAACGTACTTAACAGTTTTCCTCCATTACCATCTGTGAGAATCCTTAACTCAACAGTATTGTAAATCCCCAAAAAGAAACAGTCAAGATGAAAGGCAAATAGACGAATACATATCTGACAAAAGAGCTAATGTTTAAAGAACCTGTAACACAAAAAATAAAGCAAGCTACATATCACCTTGAGCGCCTTGAAGCAACAAAGCAGCCTTAATGCTGCATGCATTAGAGGGAAGGAAAAAAAAAACCCTAAGAATTTACATCAACTTTCTGGCTAGTCATTATTGAGGAAGCACAAGATGTGGTCAAAGCTCAGTGGAGGAGGAAGAAAAAAAAAAAAAAAATCAACCCACATACACATCAGCAAGACATTCCCCAAGCTGCATTTCAGTGCAAATGGACACGTGTGTGGAAGAGAAAATCCTGGCCAATCCACGTCCAAGAGGATGACACAGGCTCTCAGGATGGGGGAGTTATTTCCCCTTGGATAGGGGTGATTAAGTCCCATTAGTGTCCCGGGGAGGAGGGTGAGCAGAGCAAGGGCTGGAGGCTCCAGTGGCACTCGGGCTGCCCAACAACTACGCAATGTTGGAATGGGGACAACAGCTACAAGAAAGGGAAAGAGCTCTAAGGCGCTCAAGGAAGGGAAGGAGCTCAAAAAACTCGCACACACACATACATATCAGAGAGAAATGGCAGTCTGAAGCATATGCAAAGCTTGCTATGTCTTTGGGATTTAATCATGCATTTTAAAGAAGAACAGAAGGGAGCACAGGGGAAAAGATGGGCTCTAACCCAAGTGGGATCACATGCACTAAACAAAAGAGCCTGGAAATGAGAAACTCTTCCATAGCAGGCAACAAACTCTGCAAGTTTCCATCACTTGAAACTCAATGTTGATAAGAGTCAAGAGGAAAATCCTTACTTTAAGGAACATTTGCTGTAATCTTTTCTTTGAGAAAAAAAAAGAAAAAAAAGACAGCTATGGAATGAATCAAGTAACTGCTGTGAAAAATCATCTGTTCTGCAAAGGGCAACTAGTAACTTCTCTGCCAGCTGGTATTTAAGCCTTGACTATTTTATGTAAAGAGAAACAAAACATAACTTATAGATATGTTCATCCAACCTCAAAAAAAGTAAAATACATCTATTTCCTTGCCAATAACACATTAGCAATTTTTCTTCTTAGATCTGAAAGAAAATACCACATCTGATAGGCAATTCTTAAACATGAAAAACATTCCTAGAAATCACAGGTGCAGGTTATCAGTCCCAAAATCCACCATGTGGATCCACGATGAAACAAAACATCCACTAGCCTGTTTACAAGTAACCCTTTCACATTTATCCCTCAGTAAATATATAATTATACATGACGGATACATGGTGGTATTGAAAAATAAATACACACAATTTTAGAAACATCTGTAGCTTCATATACTTTATAATAAATGTTCTGTTCATTTGAGAACAGTAAATTTATCTGCTCTCTCCTAGACATTTTAATTTATATTTTATAAATGAATCAGTGCATAAATGCAGAAAAATACTGTCTAAATAATTCCCATCAACACAGAAAGTGTTTTACAGCTCATAACACGGGATATTGCAATGACTACCCAGTCTCAACTAAACGAACAGGATTACAAGGACAAAATTTGCACTAACGCACTGTATTTTTTATTCTCCCAATACAAAGAATTTATAGTCTCTATATTCCTAACAAAGGACAATTAAAAAAATTGATGATATGAAAATTTATTTCACAGCTCAATTAACTCTAACCATTTATTATACACATACACAAGGAAACAGGGACTCTGAAATGATAACCTCAAGCATGATCTCCCAAGCAGAAAGCAATGTGTAAGCTTTACCCGAACCTAACACTGCACATTCTACTAACGCATTAGGATAAATTCTGAGCCTGCACATATTGACTTAACAAGAACGCCCTGTGTGACTTACAATTCCCTTAACTTCCTGTGTATTGATTGATTTAAGTGCCCATAAGACACGAACCTACCACGTAATAACTCACTTGGAAATTCAGGGGAACTGGAACATGCCTCGCCTCTATTTAACAGCATTTCCCTATCCAGACATGAGGTGACTAAAGATTCAAGTTGGAAAAGTTATTTCTCTGTTTGCCAAAGAGAATGAACTTCATTTAAAAGAGCTTCTGAATTCAGCAGTATGTAAGAGCAGGAACTTTAGGTATATCTTATTTCCCCAGTCCATAGGAATTAGAGAAAAAAAAAAGAAAAAAAGTGTTTTGTTAATTAAACGGAATCAAATGTTAATAACAAGTGTCCTCACAGCAAAAATTAAGCAACTTATTGACATGGCCCCTGTAATTTAAAGACTTATATTTATTTCTAATGCCTAGAAGAGAGTAGATGTAACTTAGCCTGTTCTTA
>JAUBOD010000925.1:741902-752982 GCA_032353885.1 Nothura maculosa
CATGGCCCCTGTAATTTAAAGACTTATATTTATTTCTAATGCCTAGAAGAGAGTAGATGTAACTTAGCCTGTTCTTACAGTTTTTATAACACAGTGATGTTTTCCTACTTAGAAAAATACTCAAGCAACTTTCTGCAGCCTCTCTCTAGCTGCACATGACCTTTCCACACACAGTAACATTTTACACTCTACTCTATTCAGGTTTCCTCTTATTGCAGAAAGGAGGCCCAGCCGATAGAAATCAGATGCCTAGGCAGATGCTCAGACCAGTGCTCAGCAAGCATGCCTTCATCATACCCCCCATTTTGTAAAACATTCTCTTTAAAGCAGGCTTTAATTCTACCTAATACTAAACCAATTTAAATTTCAGTAGAACTACAATCTGTGTTAGCCTATTGCCTACTCCACAAAATCAGGTCACCTCAATGGTAGTACTCAATCCTTCTTTTCCTTGCTTCATCTTGAAAAACTTCTTGAATATTTTCAAGCACTGCCAGGAACTATATCTCACCTTCATACCATTACATAATGGGGAATATATAATATGGGCTGTAGGGTGCATGTATTCTAAAATTGAAAAATATAAACTAAACACTTCCAGTAAATTATATGTGAGAAAAATGCAATTACTCAGGTAGAGTTACTTTTGAATTAAAAAAGGGTAGACAAGTTGAACACGTTTCTCCACAACACTTACATCCAAATTGCACTAAATTCCTCTGATCAGAAGAAAAAAAAAAAAAGAAAAACAAAAACAAACAAACAAAAAAGTCCATCCACACTATTTATGATTTCACTATACTGGCTTTGTTATTCATGTAAGTGCAAAGGAATACCTTGCCAATCAAAATCTAAAATATATTGTAAGGACTTTTTTCATCTCTCAGTTTAAGCTCTTAGGTGATAACCAGGTCATTATTTACTTGCCTATAATTTTGAAAGTATTTTTTTTTCCCCTTTACCCTTACCAGAGCTTTCTGGCCCTCTGAGCATAACAGCACACAGATGGATTCTGCATTTGGCACAAATGACAGGTGAGGGGGAAAAGGGATGCCAGTTTTTCCTCTTCCCATCCCAGATCTATTCTTAGTAGTACTACGCAGATAAAAGACAGCACTGTTTTAATCTTAAGTTTTTACTGGCCCTACAAGAAAGCAGTAAGGAGAGGAAGCATCGTATAAGCACCTTTAAGAGCATCTACCCAAGAAGGCTGTTTTAGAGACTGATTTGACTAATTAATACTGTTTACACATCAAGTTGACTTGAATTTCTTTTTCACTTTAAGAATGCTTTATATTGATTTAACTTTAAATACATTAGCATAAGGTGCTCTTAAACTAAACAAAGAATGCCTACAGAAGGCAACGCCTAGATTAAACTAACCTGATCTCTAAACCTACTTAATTTAATCACTATACTTCTCTTGTGTCCACATGGCCTTTGTGTTACTGCAGGCCCTTGCTTCAAGGATGCTGGCAGGAAAATGCTCTGCAGACCCTGCATCCCAAACAGCCCCCTGCTTGGGTACACAAGGCTGTGTTTGCTTACTCCTCCTTAGCCAGCCTGCTCTATACTAGCAGCTGCACTTGCAGGATGAGCAAGAAGGAGATTTTGAACTGTGTCATGTGTGGAAAAGAAACCCCTTTAACCACATCACAAGGAAAAAGCATAATATGACTTTAGCCAGCTGGATAAACCACTCTTTCTCCAAAATCTATGCATGTATACACACAGGTACAAACAGAAAAAAAATAATCCAAAAGTTTACACTTTGCATTGAAACAAAACGATATTTCATTTCCCTAGATCTATGGCCAAGCAGAATGAACAGAAGAAGATCTTAGCAAAAGCAAATCTCACACACAAGCAATCTGCACAAGCAGCTGTTCTCCAGGAGCACCTCCAGGAGCACCTTCCATACAATAAAGCACGTCAGGGCACACGCTTCGTTTCCGATGCCTTGGGAGCCAACCCTAATTCACTGGGGGAAGCCCACCTTGCTGCCGGTCCTGCCAGGTGCCAGCTGGTCCTTATGCCCAGGGCTTGCAGCTGGGCTGCCCCCTCTCCTCCTATAGCATTAACCTTGCCAACCCTCGGGCAATCCATAGGTCCTTAAAAAAACAGAAGTCTGTGCACCTCATTTCCAGGGCCTCTGTCTCTTGGGATGCTTCTAGTTTCTTCGCCTTTTGAATCCTGGAGCATGTTCTTTTAGTCAGCTCTGCTTCTTGCTTTCCAGAATGTTTTATGGTTTTCTCATATTTTTATATTAGTGTAAAATATCAAATAAGGTTTTTCTTCATCTATTAGTTTTTCCTCTACTATTCTATTCCCTCACTTTTATGTTCAGCTTCAGATCCATAATGTCTGCTTCCTCCTGCCCAGACCCCTTTTTTTCCATGTTCCTTACACCTCTGTCTGTGTCCGTTTTTTCCTATTTTTTCCCACTCCCTTTATTTTATTTTTTTTTCCTTTCACCTCACCATCCTTGCCTGTTGAAAGCCCCCTGCTCCAAAGCACTGTCCATAAGTGCTTCCTGGAAAGGGATGGTAGTTAAAGCCACATGTGGACTACATCCAGTAGGCAGGTCTGACACAGCCCCTACTGCTGAGGAATAAGAAAATCTACTTGCACTGACACAAGCCACCCCACAACAACTGGCCCAAGTATCCAGGATCACATGTAGGCATACTCAGTAATACAGACAGTGATTCCGATAGGATTTGACATCAATTTACCCAAGCTTGTCTATTTTGCTTCTCTACTCCACGTCAACCCAACTATGCAGGTGATGTCACTGAGACAGCTCAGAGAGATCCTGCTCCTAATGCTTTCCTGCTGTGACCAGGAATTCTTCTCCTTGCTATCTCCAGATCTGCCTTTGCCATTAAGGCAATCAACTACTTCTGCAAAGAAAAAAGATTAAAAGTCAGTAGAGGTTTCATTATCTCCCAAGTGACTTCATTTGCAAAGTGCACACACAACAGAATGTCCCTTTGCTAGAGGGAAAAATCCCAGCTCATTTTTGGCTCCCTCTGAACTCCACACCCGCCTCTGGTGTCAGCCATGATCGTGGGCGTTCAGTTAGATCCAGCATTTGGCTTCGACCTTCTATAGCTCCCCAGCACTAGTATATTCTGGAAAGTATTTTCCATCATCTAATTACTGGTCTGACATACTCATTTAGCTTTTCACATAAGCATATTCTCATTTACTTTAATTTACTGCCAGAGTAAAGAACTCTCGAGTTTAGATTATTATTTATTTGACCCAATGTGTTGCCTTACATGGGCAAAACACTTTACAGATAATCAGCACATCATGCCCTAAACAGGCCAAGGGACGAGTGAGCAGCAGATTTTCTTGTTTTCACACTTGCTTTTACGCATGTGGCACGTTGCTTTCCTTTACAACAGTATTTTGTGTTCGTGGGCAGTCAGGAGGCTTTTTGCTGGTAGGTTTGTGCAAAGCTGGTTCCCAGGCAGGGTTTATTGCTGAGGATAACTGCGATAGGAGACATCTGATAAGTGAGAAACGGGGAACTTTAAGCCAGTGAGAAAGAAGTTTCAAGAATTTTGAGTAAACACTTATAGAAATAGTAGTAACAGAAATATAAAATAACAGAAGAAATCCAAACAACTCTATAGTTCACATGAAACATCTTTCTGAAGAGGCAAACAAATAACAGAAAAACACAGCACTTATCTATGAGCTCTATTTATCTCATAAAACTAACTGAAAAGCTATTACTAACAGTGATTTTATGGGAACATGCTGTTTCAGCCTGAGGCACCTGTTTTTCCTTTATTTTTTCAGCTACCACATCCCCCCCCGCCCAGCATCACAGATAACTGCTGGTTCCCCATCCCATCATGTACTGGTGACTTAAGTGCCTGAGAAGGGAGAAGACATATGCCCTATTTCGGTCCAGTAACAGAAAGGAGGATTTTTATAATAAAATAGACAGTAGTGGGACTTCTCATAGAAGTTTGTTTTCCAGCTTAGAACTAGTGCTAGAGCACTGCCCTGAGAACTGTAAAAACCCTTTGTGCTGATAGGACCAAATACTCAAAAGGAGCTCCTGAACTAATACAGCCCTCAGAAGAGAGGTTTTGTGCATCAGAGAGATTTTGGTCAATGACAACATACCAACACAGACACTGAGTATTAGCTGCACGTGACTGCTTGGTCTCCCAGGCCAAACCTATACATTGCAAATGCAGAATTCCCATTGGCACAGTTTGGAAGACAGGATTTCACCTGGGGCACAAGACGCGTTGTATTTGGAGGCCTCAAGTTCTTTAGGAACATAATCATTGCAAAGAGATGCTACTTACATCCTTGCTGCAGACTAAGGTACCATCAATGAACTGGGTAAGATCACCCAGCAGGTACTTCACAGCAAGAGCTGGGCCACAGGAAGGCTGGTTTTCTTCCTGAGAGCTCCTCAGGCTGTGGCCCAAGAAGCACCTTCATTTTCAGTGTTGTGCTTCTATCTGGCTATACAGAATTTCTTGGACTTATGTCAGCTGATCAGTGTCACAAAAAGCTACTGTCCTACTGCGAAGTTGGTTAAAAACAAAGCAAAAGTCACAAAAACACCTCAGTCCCAAAAGTATGCTTCACCACATGCTTTTCAATGCCCTGGAGCAGGGTTACATATGTATGCCTATGTAAGTGCACTGTAACACCCTGGTATCACAAACACTGATGCTGACCCCTAAATCTTTACACTGAGTCAGAGCACAAGTATTTAGGACAATGATTCATTAGTTACAAGGGAATCAAAGAGAGTCAAAGGACAAATTCTAGATTCACAGAGGTCAATAGCAAATTTTTTTCCAGGCTTTTAAGGAGCAAAGAAACAATCAAAGCATTAAATGGACCTCTAACCAGAGCTCCTGCTCTGCCAGTCTATTTGGATAGTGTCACTTCACCAAGCAAACAACATGAGTGCCTCCATTAGAAACATCTCCCTTGCTTGGAAATAAGTCTTTTCCCCAGAAACTTCGTCAAAGCATCACTTCCATACTTTCCTCAAAAAAGAGGAACAAAACACAGTATTTTAATTTCAGCTCATTCTTCCTCACCAGCAGCTGGGAGAAGCCTGCTAGGCCAGAGCATGGACCACCCTGCATCCCTGCCGGACACTTGGTGCTGCTGGCAGACCACGTCCTCCTGGACCCACAGGCAACAGGGACAGGATGCACCTATCCGTGGCGTCCGAACACCGGCCAAGCAGAGAGCAAGGGGAGAGCAACACAAAAAGTCACTTCCAGGCTTCCTGTCCCAGGATTTTACCTGCTGCAATCACACTGCTGTGCCTGGAGCTCTTAAAACAGCCAACTTGCTAATATATGCTAGCAAAATATGTATTAGGGCTTTATTTATGGAAGTTTGAAAGGAATTTTTTGGCTCACTGTCCTTTGCCCGCAGTAGAGGTGATTGAACCTTGCATATCGATGGTTTTAGTGATTGAAGGAAAACAGGTATTCAGGATTGCTTTGGAAAGGGAAAGAGAGAAAGGAATTAAAAACAAAACAACTTACAAAGTCCCCTATATATGATATGATTCTGCTGTCTCCGTAGGTTCCACAAACAAGAAAGTGCAAAAAAAATAGTGCAATACAAGAAACATCTTTTATTTTATTTGGGATATCTCCAACATTATAAACCTAAACATTATAAACCTAAAGCAGTAGGTAAAGATGATTATTTTTCAGCACCTTAAATAACTTTGTTCAATGCATTTCTTTCTCTAAGTTATTAAAATATAGATATATTTGTTTACTTGTCAATACTCCTGAAAGCAAAAGTTGCAAACTTCTTGCATCTGTTCCCTATTAGGGACTGCCTTGTTCTGTTAAATTTGCCTTCTAAATCTTGGAGCCAAACTTTGCATTTAGCCAGATAAGCTGCCTCCTGCAAGTAACAGCTGCATTCTTTTTACAACTGGATAACACCTTTCAATACACAATATCAAACAGCTATAATTACAACTTTGCCATCCAAATAAAAAAATCGGGAAAAAAAAGATATTGTGCTTTCTATCAAAATAATAGAAAAAAAAAGAAAAAAGATGCAAAATTAAAAGCATGATTAAAAGTGAAATGCACATGTAAATAGATGTGGTAAAGCACATGCTACCTTTTTCTATATAACAGTGTGCTGCTTAGTGATATCAGCTATCTGAGACCAAATGACTAATGAGCACCAATATCCACTTCCATATGAATTGTGAAAATTGTAAAAAAAAGTGCTTAATTTAGAAGCCAAGAATTAAATAGCCACAAAAAATATCAGGAGTTTTTTTTAATCATTCTGATCGCATGCTTGTTCATAAGCATTTCTCAGGTTTTGTTGCAACTTTATTCTTACTTTGCAACTAAAATGACTTTAATTTTAAAGCTTTATGAGATAAAAGGTATTTCCCTTAGTCCTTGTGACATTTCATTTAATTTTATATATGTGTTTTCTTTTGGTTTCAAGTAATGCACATAGTTCCAGCTGAAACCACCGGACACCTGTGAGCAAGGAAGAACAAAGGAAGAGTCAGAGTATCCAGGAATTGCCACATTCTTCATTTTAGCAATAAGATAAACTACATGGAGAGTGTGACTGAAATGCAGAATAGTATCTGCATCCAGTCCAGTGCCCTCTGAGAAATCAGAGACAGTTTTTCCACTTACTTGGAATAGCTGGTACTGAACTGGGCCATAAAGAAGAAGCTGCAGAACGAAAGAGCAGATGGAAACCCCAGAAGAGCATATGAAGAACTGCCAAGAGCGACTGAGGTGAAACACAGCCAAATATTTTTATAAACTCCTAAAACAAGATATTCTCAGTAGCGAGATCAGAAGCTGAGCAATCACACCAAACTGTGTTTCAACCTGAGATGAAAACTTTGCTTTAGTTCTTCTTGTGCTAATTATAAAAATGAAAATAGATGAATGAGACAAACCTTCTCAATGTCTTGAGTAAAATGAAGGACAGAAGAGAACTTAAAAGTTCTGGAAGGGAAGTCCATTTAGAAAACACACTGCCTGTTAGGAAGGATGCTACAGAGCAATCTCATTTCATGGTGTGGGCTGTAAGATGAGAGTGAGGGGTCTGGCTGTGTTTTATGGAGGACTTGATGCGCTGATGGAAGGCAAAGGTCAGGCCTGCTCTAAAGAAACTCCAGCTCATTATTCAGAGCTCAGGGCTCACATTTTATTACAAGGGTTTCCACACACAGACTGAAAGGTGGTGTCCTACTCCAGACTCCTGAGGCAGAAAAGCAACTCCACGACATGCACTCTCGGGAAAGATGTCTCTGGTGGGTCGATAGGTCAGGCAATAAAGACTGCTCCCTCCAAATGTCCAGTAGCTACACACAAAAATAAAAGATCAAGTTCTGGAGATTTCCTCCTAAAAGAGGGCAAACAGAACTCCTGGGAACATTAAAGATCTTTGCTGAGCATTTGAGCAGTGCGGTCTGAAAATGCTCTGCACACGAGGATCTACGTGTATGTGTATATAAATATATATACACACATTATATATATGTATATATATATACAAACACACATACAACAATATGTATACACAAAGAGATACACACATGTGCATACATAGGCACACACACACCTTTGATATACACGTACACATATAGATGTTGTCCTGAGTGGGAAGAAAAACTACACAAGGTTAGTTGGGAAAGGCCATACATGACCTTCAAAAGTGCAAAACCAACACTCCATCTCTTAAACCTGAACCTGTCTGGAAGCAATCAAACAGCTGGAAGGGAAACAATCTCTTTTAGAATATGGGGTTTGTACCGAAACTCTGTCCTGACACACAACAAGCAGCAGCAGCAGCTCTGCAGGTTGCACTCCAGTTAGGTGGCCGCAGGTGACACTAAGAGCCGTGCAGCCAGACCTGAGCACACAGCTCCAGACCACGATGCATGTGACAAACAACTAGCAGTTTTGTTGCTTTACACTGCAGGATACAAAGCAACCACAAGTGACTTTTACATCAGCAGCAGAATGTGCAGCTGGCTGGGGTGGTTATTGGACGGTCCCAGATGAATATTCAACATGGGAGCAGGCAGGTTTTGGCTGACAGCGACCCCGAGATGCACTTGTACGCTGTCTCAAAGCCCAAGCAAGGAAATTACACACCGAGGGCTATGCTGTAGACATACTTAAAGAGGCTGCCCTTTGTAGGGTGCACATAATGTAAGCAATGTGCTCTGCTGAATCAAAATAACAATGAACGTGCATCAAGTGCCTGCAAAAGCTGCACTGGTGATTGCAGTTTGGGGCAGCCAATTTGGCACAGGCACATTCCTCCTGATAAATAAAACTGTCATTTTGAAGGCAGATGTACATTACACTTAGCCTGAGAATTTGCCTTCATTCTCCCACAAAACAGTCCATCAATGCATTAGCTCAATCCTAATCTTTTTTTTTTTTTTTTTCCTTTTCCTTTTTTTTCTAAATTACTGGATGGATATATTTCACATTTGGATGAGATGTGTCTGACAGCTCATTTTTCCCTTGCAGTCAATTTGATCTCATGCAAACTATTAACATAAGTGCGTTCCAAGACAGATTTGCCAGTAGATGTTAAGTCAACTCCCACTGACTCGAGAGAGGACAAAAAGCAGCCCATAAGCAACAGAAAAAAATGTCAAGTGGTACTGCCATCAAGTTGAGGGTCACTTTATCTCCATAAGAAGTGGGTACGGAGGTAATATGTTTATGAAATTAAGCAATTTCTGTAACGTCCCCGCAATTTTTAATCAACATTTCTACTATATAGCTGCAAATCACTTCTGTATTGCTTGTTTTGTCATAAAAGGAGCTTCTATACCACAAGCATATTTTCGCAAGTTCAGTAACTGGAACAAAATGAAGAAATACTTGGTTTCCAGGAAAAATATTCATAATACATACAGCAGTAAGCTTTTAAAGCAAATCTTCTTCCAACAGGAAAGTGTCCCCCAGGCGGATTTTACTACGCTTATTTCAATAATATTAGGCTGTTTTGTAAACCAGAGAAACGGCTGGCAAACACTTCTGCAAGATTTTATCTAGAACAAATAATGAGAGCAATTTCCCATTTTTCATTTATATTACCAAGTTCCATAAAATCACCACCATGAAAACTAAAGTTATGCACTGTCTTAACATGAACTACAACATTCCCCAGTAACCCTCAGTTTTAATTTACCCTAATGAGATTCACGGAAAGAGAATGAAGATTCCCTTTGCAACTGAGTATACGTTCATAGCATGAATGATATACAACCAAAACTTTGAGCACCCTAAACCAAAACTGCTGATCTAAAAAAAAGGAGTCCTCTTGCTGTTAGCCATACACATAAAAATGAGCATGCAATGGAGTTTATATAAGCAACAACCAAATTGCTCATCTTAAAATTATCCAGTTTCTTACTATTCTGTAAACTTCTCTGCTGAATACAAGCTTGACAGCTCCAAACAGGCCAAACTGCAAGAGCCTCCCTCAAGCAACCTTCTTTAGGAAGATTTCTGCCTCAGTTACACAAGACTTCAATACACTGATGGGCTTTCCTTACATATACTGTATGATATTTTTTACTGCACCAGGTTTTTTCTGTGCTGTATTCAAAAAAAAAATCAAAAGCAATCAATCCACAAGCCAATATATTTCCAGACACCCCAGTTCATTTCAGGTTTACAGTACTGCGTGTTTACTGAAGAGCTATGCATTTATATGTTATGTAAGAAACCTGACCTAACGATACTCTGTGCAGGCATTACCTCAGTATTAGCAACTGTTCTGAAACAGGCATCAACACAGGAAAGCTAAAGCCTCTCAGCTTAATCACAGATATTATACAATATCATTAGATAAATATGACATATTGAAGACAGAAGTTCAAGAGAAAAAATATTTTTCTGTGGAATATGGTTAAAACATACTAGGCCAATCATTTCACATCTTTACAAACGTGGCTGAAAGCAAAACACTCCATAATGGACCCAAATCCGCACTCAGGCTGAAAATAATAAAGAAACTAAAATAAATTTTGCTTTGTTGGTGCATGCAATGGCCACATTTGTTAACTTGTTAATTTGTTAACTTTCCTCTCCAGAAAAACACCTATGCTTAACTACAGGAACTCTTTCAAATGGCAACGAGATGCAAGAAGAGTCTGTTTGATAAAGCAATTTACATGGAGGAGAGGTGAGTCAAAAAAATGGAAACAATATAGCCCTTGCTACAAGAAAATGTTACTAAACTCTCTATGAGCTACCATTTAAGCAAAAAATAAAAACTAAATTTAAAAGTGCTGCACTGATACCATAGTACTTTCGTTAACCAAATCTAGTTACCTAGCCCCTGGATAAAATTAGTGACAGTGTTCCATTGGAGACAGCATCAGTTGCAAAGGTTGTTAGAGAGCAGGGGAGAAACTTGTTGATATTTTGCATAAGAATATTGCACAAGCTTTTAATGATTACAATTCGAGCAAATGTGTTGGCAGAACGTGGATGTGTATTGTTAATGCGGCAGTACTGTCTGTCTCCCCAGTTATAACTATGTAGTAAATAATCCCATGTAATAAATGCAGAATGTATCTCCTTTACTGGCTTTCTGAGCTCCAAGGAGATGGCAACACAAGCATATGCATGCATATAAAATATTGTGTATGCTTTTTAACATCAGTGTCAGGCAATAATAGAAACTCAAATTTAAGCATACTTGCATCATTGGACAATAAATTCAATATGCTATAAAGTATTCTAAGCTTTAGTATTTATCGTCAGATCAGTTTCCATCCATCTATTAATCAATTATAACAAAATGGATTTACTCTATCATGTAGTTAAAACTGCTGGGGAAATGGTGTCATTAGACATTTGGTTATGAAATTCTCTGTCTTCAGGTCGAGAGAGATGATCATCCCCCTATACACAGCCCTGATGAGGCCACACCTGGAGTACTGTGTCCAGTTCTGGGCTCCCCACTACAAGAGGGATGTGGAGCTGCTGGAGAGAGTCCAGCGCAGGGCTACCAAGATGATCAGGGGCCTGGAACATCTGCCCTA
>JAUBOD010000925.1:753082-767828 GCA_032353885.1 Nothura maculosa
CTGCGTGTGCAGGGGGGTTGGACTAGATGACCTCTAAGGTCCCTTCCAACCTTACACATTCTATGATTCTATGAAAAGGAAAATACATTTTTCCCAAATATAAAACAGCTGATCAGCATACAGAATGTTGTCTTGAAGTGTATATGACGTGAGTTTGTAAAGTCAAAGGAGCTGTGGTGGTCTCACTTTACAAGAACAGCCACTTCAGAAAGAGCCAAGTTCAGGTCGCTAACAACCCTTGCAACTGATTTAAAAGAGTTCCTGTAGTTAAGCATAGGTGTTTTTCTGGAGAAGAAAGTTAAAAGTTGCAAGACAGACCACAGAAATCACCACCCCACCGGGCTGCCCAGGGCTAGGCCCTGGGCAGGGGTCGACATGAGGGGCACGAGCCAAGAGAAGCTCCTGTCAGATACCACTTAGGTGCCTTTACCTGGAACACTAATATGTTGTAGAGAAGGACTATTAGAAAATGCCGAGGAGAAGATTAAGTTCCCTTTGAGTCAGCACTTCCATGTCAAATGCAGTTAAAGTGAGAAACAGAGGAGCTATCCAGACAATTATCTGCATGGAAAGTTTGGTGCTGTGGGTTTAATTTAATTTAGAACTAAGATAAGATTCTGAATGTTTTGTCTTTTAAACAGATAAGTTAGAGAAAATATATGCGAGACAACAAATACTAAAAAAGGAAATGATGTTATAAACCTCATCTGTACACAGCCCAAGAAAGATTCATCATATGCAGAATTACCATTTAATAAGATGTTTCTAAGAGGCATACAAAAATTCTGTACTACAGCTTTTTATGCTCCACAGTAAAACCATATTCAGAACTTCAGCACGTGTACCAATTCACGTGATACACAGCTCTAGTGGGGAAAAACAGGAAAATAGCTATTTAACTAAATGCTAGTTTAAAAGCCCTCATTTTAAATACAGTTAGGCACTTTCTGCAAGGCACACCATGCTATTTTTCATTGCATTAAGAGAATTTACACCTACATGAAAATGCTATACCATAACCCATTCCAGTTCTTTAACGCTCCTTAATTCCAATGGCACTCACAACTGTCACTCCTTTCTTGCACACGGAGTGCTCCGAAGAGCTGCCTCCAGACTCCAGGGATGGCCCTGCAACAAGGACCCTCCAGACTCAGGGGGGAGCTGCAGGATTTATTCCCAAGCCCGGCATGGCTGGCGGCCAAGGGAGTAAATTAGCCACACTGTGGGCCAAGCAGGAAAGTGTTCCATTTCTTCTGCCATTCATCGAGACCCACAAGGAAACTGAGACAGGAAGCCAGACTTCCAGATAACAGGAGTGTTCCTAATGATGTACTTTGGCTCGCAACCCACAGCAGTTCCTCTGCGCTTGCCCTTGCTACAACATCTTCTTTCGATATAATTTCCTCCTCTAGGAGGGTAATAATGGAGAGGAGAGAAAAAAAAAAGGCATTTTAAATTATTTTAAAACAGTTGTGATTTGCTAAATCTGCAAGGATCTTGGTGGTCTTTGAAAAAAGGAGTGAAAGGAGAAAAAAAGAAAAGAGAAAAAAAGAAGGGAGAAGAAAAAAAAAGAAAAAAAAAAAAAGGCTGCAAGGAAAAGCTTTCTTCTCCTAGACCAATCCAGCAGAGAGAAAATAGGAATGGGCGCTGAAGCCACGTCCATGCAGGGCACATTGGCACCATTCTGAGATGCTGTCGGCCCACAGGCTCCTGCGGAAGGGAAAGTGTCTATCTTGGTATCACAGCGGCCATAAAGAACTGAAAGCAATCAGTATTGATTAGCAAAGAAGAGTGGGGATGTTGACTGGTTTCTTCAGCACATGCAAGTAGCTTCAAAATGTTATCTAGGTCTTCACCAATTTCCATACTATCTGCTCTTTGGAAGGAGAGGAGAACTTCACTGATACAACCTAAAACACTTCACATCAACAAAGCCAAAGCAGAGTACTTAAGGAGAAGCTCAGGATCAAATGTTTTTTCTTCTTCTAAAAACTTACAGGGTTAGAATTTTGCATCATGATTTAAATACATATTTTTTCCTTAGGGCCTTTCACTTGCGCTTGCTCACACTTAGGAAAGACATAGGAAAGGTTTAGATTTATAATCAGTTCTTCACAAATAATTCAGGAAGCCTTTGACTTCCTATACATTCTTGGGCCTAGCACAACTAGACCAAAGAATCACCATAAATACAGCATATGTGATACAGTTCTATACCATAATGCAAACAAAACTATAGGCTTTTTTTCATCTCAGAAATAAAGAATGCAGATAAAGAATAAGAAAAGATATACAAAAAGTCTCTCCCCTACACTTGCTCAGCTCAGTCTCTCCTCTAGTACTTAAGTGTATCAGGAATCAAAGAAACTATGAATATAAAAGGAAAAATTGGTCATGATGGATCATCATGACAAAGAGTTCCTCCTTCATTCTCCTGCTGAATAACTCCAGAAAATTCCATGACTAAAGCCAACCAAAAGACTTTCTTCAAACAAGCATATTCAGTTAGACTCAATGATCTTGAAGGTCTTTCCACCCTTAATGATTCTACATTCAGTCTAGCCACGTTCATCAGCTGAAGGCTTCACTCAAGACATTACTGAAGTTTAAGTAATGCACTTAAACAACAGTAAAAAGATAGCAAAAAGAAAAGAAAGGAAAAGAAAAAAAAAGGCTTGAGAAACACAAAAGCAGCGTGGTCAAGTTTTGCTCTATGTTAGCTATACCATAAGGATTCTTATGCCTATATTGCTTTTGCACTCCAGAAAAACTACAAGAAGTTTTAGAGAAAAGTATACTTTTTGTGATCTCCAAATATTTTAACAGAAATATTAGTATAGCTGTTCCTGCAAATTCCTTCCCTGGGATTTCTGACATCACCTTTGCTTCTAACAGCATCTGCATTACACTGAGTCAGGAAATATTTTAATTTTGAGTCAATATAAATTAGTGAAGAGAGATTCAATGTTTGCACGAATTGGCTGATATCATTAAAACTATATTGACACTAGTACCATATACCTGCAATGTTTTGGCACAAATGGCCTATTTTCTTTGACGTGTCATTTCTTGAAGTTACACAGATAAGGAACTCCACATGCAATTGCAACCGTCATCATCAGCGTCTTTAGCCATTCATTGCACTGAACAACGACATTAGTCAGCTAGGGCAAGAAGAAACTTATCTCTAAAGACTGAGGAATGACTGCAGTAATCTAAATCCAACTTGATCCTGAGGCTTCTTATGAGGGAGGAGAAGGCGGTGGCAGGGAAGAAAAAAAACAGAAGCTCCTTCAAGCTACTGGATTTTTTTCACACCCCAGTCCAGCAAGAATCTGCAATCACAAGGTCACTGAATGTAAGATTTCATGATACTACTGCAATAGTGATGACAATTGTGGAAATACTGGGGCAAAAATCCAACTGCCCTCATTAATGTGCCTAAAAACATGTGAACACATGAATGCAATCCACAGATGAAACACACAGAAGTATATTAGTCAACTCTCACACCTTATTTATCTACAAATATTATCTCTAAAGTAACTGGAAGCATTTCCACAGCATTCAATAGACCTTACATTCAATAGATAATACAGAGAAGTGTGGTGTTTTCCAGTGCAAACAAAAATATACACCCACATAATCAGTATATGCAGCTTTAAAGATCCTGTATAGACAATTCTACATACATCTGTGTTTCAGTAATGGCTCTTCAACTATTCAGATGAACGTGTATATTACAGACCTTAAATATGTATTTATAGATAAGCAGGCAAGTGTTCCAGTGGGGCAGGGCCCATATGAATATATGGACATTACATAAATAGTTTTTGTGTGCGTGTGTGTGCATGTGTGTGCGTGCATGTAAATTCATTTTCATGAAATACCAGTGGGCTTTGAATTTCCCTCATTTCCAAAAACAGTCAAATTACATTTATCTTCCAGGCATGCTACAAGACAGGCGTTTCTGTGGCAGCATTTGGGAAGGACTGAGGAGCAAAGGAGCTGCTGTCCTGGAGCACATCTAGGGTCCTGTCTCTGATCAGCTGCTCCAGAGAAAGGAGCGTGAATCCATAGTAGGTGGACAGGGATAACCTGGCCATACTTTAGGGCTCATCTTGGTTTCTAGTTACTGAACATTGGCTGAAAACTCTGAAGTTTGAGGATTAATATGCACTTGAAAATGCTGCCACCATTGATTATGCTTGGGTATTCCTGCTATTTATTTCCCCTTATCTTAATGCTGTCTCAATAAGATCTTAGAGCAGAATTTCAATCTAAAGGTGGGTAAAATATATATACATGTATGTATATATATGCATCACTGTCCCAGTTTTTATTTCACCATTTTGCAATTTAGGAAAACATTATGATTAGCAAAAAAAAACAAAATCAATAACCTTACTTTATCTTAGATAATTTCATATATTGTGCATGTGTTTATCATGTCCTTTCTCCTTAATATGTTTGCAAAAGAGGGTCTTTTTTTTTCAATCCTTCTCTATTAAATAGTTTTCCACTAACCTCAATTATATCCATGTACCATTGTGGAATAAAGGACATCAGTATAAATCTGTCTGAGGATTTTTTCATATAAATTCCTTCTACAGCATGAAAAATACATTGTTATTCAAAACACAATAGCATTAAAACTTTTCACAACCAAATAAGGGGTGCAGAATGCAGTTCTGAACCCATTCTCTTTTATAATGTCATGCTTAAAACAAGGAGAAGCAGCTTTTATGCCGACAAGATAGGATAGATGGACAGATCTTAGTAAAAGATCTTGGTATTAGAAATTAAAGATCTTAGTATTATAATGAAGAAGATCACAGAAACACATGTCTGTTTCAGTCCAGAATTGCCAGCATCATTATACAACACTTTGAGTTAGAAAAGGGTTGATTACCTGGACACAAAAGTCCTAATTATCAGTTATGTGTATATGCACACTTATAAGGGGATGTATACAGTCAGTTATAAAGTCTAGAAACAGATGTCGAGTAATTAAGCTTTAAGTCTTTTATCAAAAAAAAAGTACTGTGATAGGAGAAACATTGAGTAAGGAAGAAAAAGTATATTTGTCAAGTACAAATAAAAAAAAAAAAGATGCATGCAAATTTGTTATAAATATAAAGACATTTCACCAGATGGAGAAATTAGGCAGTTCATCATCATGTTCTCACACTCACAGAGTTGTTCTAAAACTACTCTTCATGTAAGCAAATATAATTGGCTGTGCAAGTTAAACTGTTTAAATAAATCTGGATATTATGTAAGGACCATCTGAAATGATTTTTCTCTCTTATCTGAGCACTTCACCTAGAAAGATGCAGAAACTCTGCATCTCAAGCATTGTTTCCAGAACTGATGTGTCTTGTGGAGAATTCCTTCTACTTTATTCAGGGAGGTGGTGAAATTTTAGATGTTCTGTGGGACAAGATTCCTAGGACTTCAAGAATACACATAACTAACATCTATTATAATGTAAGACACCAAGAAAATGTGCTCTTTTTTTTTTTTGTTTGGTAGCAGTAAAAGGTGTTACTAAGGAGATGGCCAACTATTGCTACTAGTATCACAAGAAAATAACCTGTATGTACAGCTCCTTAGATGCATTAATCTCAGCTGACGTACACGTCCCCTCATTCCTTCCAAAATATTTAAACTACACAGCGCATTTTTCAATATCCCAGGAGTGGATATGGAGCATCTTTCAAGCACATGGATCTCTCCCTACCTTTTAACTTTTGCAAGAAAGGCAAAAAAAAATCATCCAGGTAGCAAGACAAATATTTTTTAAACCCAGATTCACTTGCAGTGGAAGTAAGTTTAAAAATAAACTTATTTCCTTTGCATTATTATGTCCTGACATTGATGTGCTGATTTTGATGGCTATTTGCTGTGTCAATATTCACCTTTCCCTACTGCAATATTAAAAATTCAATAATTTCTCAATGACATAGCAGAACACTAATCCTCCAAAGTCTGAATCCTGGGGAGATGAATCTTTCTCCTGAAAGTGACAGTCACAACAGAGCTGAACTTTATTCTGTTGTATAACATCAATATTTTAAGCACGATTTATTGCTACTTTAAAATTAAAACTCCCATGTAAATTACATTAAAAAAAAACATAATTATGCTTAAATTCCAAGCATTTCAAGTAACAGTAACAGGACATTAATGTGAAAGAATCCCTCAGACCAGGAATAGTATGATATAAGATTGTGCAATTCATCAATACCAATCAAATTGCAAAATCTATTTGCAGCCAGTTATTGCCACTTTTGTTAACAGACTTCATCTCCATGAAATATATATAGCAGAGAAGCTGAGCAAATACACACTGCACACCCCCTCATGCATCTTATTTCGCATACCTTAAAAAGAAAATTAGAAGCTATTTTAGAATAAAATTGATTTTTTTGTTCTTTAGGGCTCAAGAGTCACCATTACTAAACATCAAAGGAAGGAAAAACCCACAAAGCTGCATTCTGGAGCACGATCACTCTGTACAAGCTCTCTGATGGCACCCCAAGCACGAGACACCCTCAGGTTCATTGCCCAACGCTTGCACCTGCAGGTCGTTGCATGGGCAGGAACCCCAGCCCCACAACAGCAGAGTATCTGTACAAGGAAGGTCAACCTCAGCAGCAATCAGTAAGAGAAGCACAGAACCCCCTATATGCCCCTGGCCTGGCCTCTCCATTCACATTCTCCATCTCAATCGGTCTCAACCTATTATTCTTTAAAGCAGCTTTAGGACAAGCACTTCTAGGACTGTTACTTCAGTTTCTCTTTAAGGACAGTCTCCATATCTTAATAGCTAAGGACAGCATCCAACAGCAACAGAAGGTTCATGCATGTGTCCCATACAAATATTCATAGTCAGAGAATCCGGGGTTGCCACGCACTGTTCAGCTGATGATCAAGAGCCCCCTGAAGAGATAATGCTGTGTCCCAAGACACGTCAGTCACGTACTCCTCCGTCCTCATTTCCAGTCATGACACTAAGTGTCCTGCTGCTTTGCTTCAGAAACAAGGTAGATGACCCAGCCTAACTTCCTGCAGTAGAGGATAGTGCTACAGAAAGCCCAATGTTCTTCTGAGCTAGAAGTTCTACCTGGATTGCCAAGCTGCAAGCAAAAGACTATGCCAAACCCAAATGGCAGACAAGGCGAGCGGGCAGACAGCACAGGGAAAAGCTGGAAGTTCATCCCGTGAAAATGAAAAGAAAGAAGGAAGCTTTTCACAGGAACAATGACGTAAGGGAAGAGATGATAGGGAGACAAACAGAAGATGGGTACCAGACATGAAGAATAAACATACATTAGAAGATTAACTGTTATCATTTGCTGTCTCTAGCAAAGAAAAACACATTAACCCAAGAAGAGAAGGTTAAAAGTACCCAAAGACTTCCCTAGTCACACTTGCAGTTGTTATTGCATTACGGGAATGTAGAGGGATGGCGAGCAGAAGTTGTTTGTGATCAGGAATGGAAGGAAAAGACCTCACTCATAACAACCAGAACAAAGCAGACTAAGCAGACCACAAGCGACCTCAGAAAAGTCGGAAAATTATTGTGAAATACCGCCCATGCGACTGAAAGCATTGAAATCCCAAAGCTTAGGATTGCTCTGCAATAGTCTTAGAATCACCTACCCTTCAGATGATACGTTTTAAAGAGTCACAGACTGCTGTATAACCGTAACATTTTCAACATTCCATAAACCTATTTTCCGTGACTTTACAGACTATAAAAACCTATTTCATCTTAAGAATAAATATACATTCTATAAACAAAGAGCAGAGATTTCACCTCTTATTCAGCTTGTTCTTTGTTAGGAAATTTAGAGCACTGCAATGCATCCCAAAGGAGAAGAAGCAAAAACAAAAAAGTGTGTTTTCCTCTACAGCATCCCCTGCACCTGTGAAAGCCAGAAGTTGCCTCTTCCATTATCTAGCTCTTCTGTCAATACCCCACACCAGAGACATGACCCTTTCTCTCCAAAAGAGATGTGAAAGGAGTTATGTCATTAGCCTATCAGCCTTGCTTTCCAGAGGGGCAATAAGAATGACATAAGGCAGATGTCCAGGTGTGGCGAATGTTTCCTAGCTTGCCTGGGGACCTGATCCCAAGCTCAATTAGCTGTGTCAATTAGGCTTGTTTTGCCGTGATGTAATATTGCTCCTTGCAGGTCACTCTTGTTCGACACTCCGGAAATATATCCAGGAACAGATCCCTACAGAAAGGGGTCTGGTGCAAAACTGAGCCTTTTGTGCAGAAGGATATCCACAGAGTTAGCATGTCAAATGTATTTTTTCAGCATGGTTTTCCCACAGCTTCACTACTGACATAAGCTTTTTAGTAGAGAATTGAGGAGGAAGAGAACTTCATGTTCGCACATAATCTGTTTTAAAGGATGTTGAGATACCACACTAAAGGGCATGATGTAACACAAAAAAAATGATGGAGAACACTAAAACCAAATATGATTTTAACACTACATTTTTTTCAGTAGTCTAATTCACTTCAGAATTTCATCCACAGCAGGATAGATGATGTTTGGGGACAGACAGTTTCGGAAAGACTGTTTTTGATTCAGCTGCTTATATTGTACCCATTTATTCCATGAATAGTCACAGCTTGGTCAATCTAGCAAGTGACATGACTGTTACTACAGAGGATACACTGTTAAACCACACAGTGTCTTATCAGAATTACCTGAAATATAAAGGCAGAAAATCTTAACTGCATCACTTATGCATTTGATTTAAAAGCACAATGAGAAGCTTTAATAACTTCCATACTACCAAGCTTCGTGCTGACGTGCTTACAGCAGAAAACACATGTAACCCAGAATACCAAGCACAAAATGTAAAAATTCTAGCAGTGTACAAGTGTGTTCCTACAAGATTAGTGAGTCAAAGTTAGATTGCAGTTACACATGTCGCTGCACAATACTTATATTTAACATATTTAACATCAGCCACGTCCAGATACTTTACAGATGTCATGGGTGACTAGGTTCCTCACCTGCATGAGATACCAAGTAGTAATACAGTTGTTAAAGGCAATCATAAAACGTTTTTCAAGGGAAAAAATGAGTCAGTTAAATTCTGATACAAGCAAGAAAGAGCAGTGAGAAAAATCTTACTGCTTGGGCTCTTCACTTACTCTGAAATAGGCACATGTGCATGCAGAATTTGCTTACAGTAAAAGAACAGCAAGCTTATCAGTTGCCAAGTTATCTGCAAAGATAATTGTTCACCTTTATTGCTACTCTTTTAATGTTCATTTCTAAAATGACTTTAAAAAACTTTCCATTCCAAGGCAAGCAGCTAGTGCATAATTTGAAAAAACTCCTAACTAAAAGTTTGTGTTTAAAAAAAAAAAAAATCTCAATTCTAACTACCGTGAGAATGTAAACATTTCAGCAAAGATCTCCTCAGGAAAAGTTTCCCCTGTGCTAGACAGAATTTCTGGTCCAAAGACAAGACCCACAGCAGTGAAAAACAATAGATCAAGGAATTTCAAATTCAAGCCTATTCTACAAACACGCAGTCATTTTTAGGAAGTGAAATGTCTCAACGAAAGTAGTAAAAGAGACTGATGTCAGCATAGCCAGCAGCTGGACCAGTCCCCAGTAAAGTGAATATGCAAAAAAGCAGAGACTTACTGCCTAATCTCCTGCAGTTCAGGAAAATATCCTAACTAGGAAGAAATATATATATATATATACATATATATCTTTTTCTTTTGAGCAAGGAAAACAAAAGCCTTCGAAACACCCTTACTGTTAGCTTAGGGAAGATTCTGAACAATTATTGCAAGATGGGAAATTCTTCTCCTATCCATCCTTACCAAGTATCTCAACAGATCTCTATGATTTATGATAATCCATTTAACTCAGTTAAAATAAAAATGGGGGGAGCAAAACCCAAAAACACCAGCAGTCTCAGGAATCCGAAGATATCTGCAAGTGCTGTAAGCCTAAAAATTTGACAGTCCTCATTTTAATCTAAATTGGCATTTTATTTTCTGGAGCAACGCAAATTTTGTATTTCTGGAGATATACTGTTCATCTGTACTCTTAGACTGCTTAAAGTCTAACCCTGAAGTGAATACGATACCCCCATTTTCACATCTTCCAGCAAATTAGATCTCAGAAGATGAACTAGGACTGCCCTACACACGAACTCCACCATGGCAAACAGTGAGGGCAACATCCTGCGGGGAGCCACAAGGGAGCCCCCAAGCCACGACGTGCGCAGGAGCGGCGTCACATCGGATCCCACTGCGATGCCCCTACATCACGATGCCCCTGGCAGGGCAAGCAGCACCACCAAAAACTTGTCCACAGGTTAAAGGTCTGCAGACAAACACATGGGAAGCGCAAAGCTCATCAGTTTAATCCGTGCAATGCCCACAGCTTCCTTGCCAGGCCTCTTGTCCTGAGCACGGTCACAGCGGCACCGTGCCACCGCGCACGCCCCTGACTATCAGCCTTGGAAGTGCCTTTAGGGCTAAACTTTGGTTCATTGACAAGATAGATGCAGTTTTAGGTGCTGCTGGAGACTCTAGATCCAGAGCCGGAGACTCTAGCTGCAGAAACAACCCATAACCCTGCTGTGCATCTCCCCATCTATCTCTAGATTTCTATTTGGAAGAGTAACATTGTATCATATAGGAATAAGAACTTTTTTCTTTTATTTTTGCCTCTGCAGCATTTTGCATCATGCTATTTTCAAAAACTTTATATGTAAAAGGAACATGATAATTCTAAGCACACCAGATAAAATGGTCCCTTCCTTTATATCATCTTAAGAGCTATAATACTTATGAGAATGCTAAAATGGAATACCTAAAATAATACCTCACACATGCTATATCTCTTTGTTTCTGATAAATTTATCCAGCTTTTCTACAAGGCATGGGGGAGAGGGGAAATGCTCTTACTAAGGATGTAGATATGAAGACTGATTCATCAGACCTATCTATAAAGCTATCTATATAAGCCTAAAACTATATGCAACTGATCTGAGATCTAGCATACTGTGCTTTACGGCACAATTATGTGGTCTATGGAATGAAAAGAAACTAAGCAGCTAGCAACAATAACTAGAGAAAAGCAGAATGCAGATGACTAAAAAGACATGCAAATCCATCGTGCTTCAGTGTATTTGGGAAAGCTTAGTTGTGGTTGCTTTCAAAGCTTTTGATTTGCTTACAAATTACAAGAGGTTAAATTATCTTTGCAGGTCTATGTGCTATGCAGTTCCCTGGAGTTTCTGAAGTATGTTACTATGTAAAGCAGTAACTGACTTTGGATGTTCCCCCATTTTCCAAGTTGCAGAAATTCACTGAGTCCTATTACCAATCTGAAAAGCCACCAAAAAAGTAAACACTTAAGACCTCAGCTGAAGGCCCTGGAGATGAAGCAAACACAGGTGCTATTTATATCCAAGATGCAAATTTTGCATACAGTGAACACAGTCTGGGGAGGATTATCTTATTTTATCTCATTAACTTACACACGCCACCATATGGATTGAAGAGTGAACAACTCACAGAAAGACTATTACCTTAAGGGCAGATATCAGTAACATCACTTACAGGGGTGCTAAACCCAGTCCAGATAGTGGGACTCAACCTGACAAGACCCACAGTTGATTATGATCCTAAAAGAGATTGAGCACCAGTGATTCCCATTTTTCAATACTATTCCCAGTTACTCGATATACTTTACCAGGTCAAGACTAATGTAGCCTTTAAGGAAGGAGATATTTCCCTAGGAGATCCTTTTGGAGGATGAGATTCACCAAGGTAAATTTCCTAATTCTGATTCAAAACGATGAGCACATAGTTCATACCTGGTTTGCAGTGGTACACAGCACACAGCCTCATTTCTGAAGAGATACCACACACCAAAACTAATAAATGTGCTCTTCAGCAAACAGAAGACTCTGGAAGTGATTACCAGTGGGAATCACACATGCCTAACCACCCACAACAACCTGTCTCTCATCGCAGTCGTATCTAAAGCACTTCATAAAGCAGCAGCAAGAACTTTAGGGTTAGTGTTTTGCAAAGTACTTAAATTGGCCAAAAAGGGTATCTCTTTTCTCTAAGGAGAGCCAAATGATGGCAAGGAATTGTCATTGCTAACCATATTCCACAGTCTCCCTCAGTCACCTTTGGTCACATGTAAGCTTCAAACACTGTCATGAATTACAATTTTTCAGTTATTTCCATCATGAAAAAGTACTTAAGGAAATTCCACAGCAGACAACGTAAATAGACGTATTTCTCATTAAATGATAATATATGAATCTTCCTAAACCACGGACTGGAAAGAAGAGCTCAAGTTAATTACAACAAATTACTTGTGTACATTGGTTAGCGCTAATTGGAAAAAAATAACATTTTGTTTGCAGTTGCCTCTGCTCATTTTGAACTTGGGCATTCCCCCGTCATAAGCAAGTGAGACCTAACAATTCACACTTAGGAGCAAAATATTTTTGTGATTAGAAAAACACAGTGTCTGCATATTTGGCATATATGTTCACCACATTCTCCTCAATAAATTAAATAAAACCACACAGACATAGTGAACACAACCTTTGGCTGAACTGGTTCACAGAATATAAAATAACTAATTAATGCAAAAGAGGCTGCTGGAAAATTCAAGCACGTGTTTAACACCAGAGCTGTTGGGAAAGGCCGGCCACCGCGGTCAGTGGCCCTTTGGAAGGAAGCTCCACGCGTGGGCTGGATGCACTTGCTCGCTCAAGGCGGGGGACGTGGCTGTGATGAACTTCAGCCTCGGCACCTGGCGCATGGGCAGCTGCAGTCCTGCACCGGTGACATTCAGTGCCCAAGGGTGGCTCAAGGATGGACAAGGAAAGAAAACATCCCTCCTCTTGGAAAACTGAGGCAAGGGCTGCTGCGGCACCAACAGGACCCATCACCGCCACCAGACCAAGGCTCAGTATCATGAGAGCGCCTCAGGGATGCACTTGCACAGAGGAGCAGCCACCGCAGCCACTTGCTTGGCCTCCTCCGCAACCTCTCTGGCCCCGTAACCAGCAAGGGAACGGATTAGGGTCGGAAGGTGCCCTGGCCACACATTGGGCAGAGGGAGGCCAGGCAGGAGGGAGGCTGAAGGCAGGGCCCAGCCCAAGAAGGAGCCGCTCAGCCTCGGTGCCACCCAGGGCACTGCTAGGGGACTGGGTGGCCGTGAAACCCCCGAGGTGCCCGTGGGAACTTGTGGGGCCCGGCAAGTTGGTGGCACCGGGTGGCCCGGACTGGCAGGTGAGGCCCACGCTGCCCTCCCAGGCAGGCACCATCTGGGGCAGGGGGGGTAACGCGCTAGGCAGGCAAGTCACTTACCGGCTTTACAAGGATCCTTATAATCTATCGCCTCCGCTTTATCCTCCTCCGTGAAATCGTAAGTGTAGTCGTAATCAAGGCCAGCGCAGGGGGGAGGCTTCCCCCAGAGAGTCCAGCCCGCCAGCCACAGGGCCAGCCTCCAGCAGAGCATTTTCATCCTCCCGCGGGCACAGGGGTGGCCGAAGGGGTGCGGATGAACTGGGAGGGCGGCTCAGCTGTCCACGCCGACTTGAAAAAGGAGGGTAAGGGATGGAGGAACCACAGTTTGTTTGTTTCCCCCCCCTTTTTTTTAAACCTCCTTTCCCTCTCCACCTAGGGACTCTGTAGGCAGCAAGTGCCCCGGCCGCTTCTCGCCTCTGTGGGAAGCAGCCGCTGGGCGCGGGGGGCTCGGGCCGCAGCTCCCACCCGTGGGTCTGGGCGTCCCCTCGCCTCTGTCAAAGCGCGGCCAAACTTCCCGCGGAGGCGGCGGCGGCCCCGCTGAGCTGCGCAGCGCGCGCGCCGCCCCCGGTGCCCGGCCCGCCGCCGGGAGGGGGCTCCGGGCCGCGCATCAGTCAAGTGCCACGGAGAGCGGGGGGACGCGCAGAGGGGAAGGGGGAAAGGAAGGGAACGGGGAGAGGGGAGCCGCGCTGGAGCCGAGCCGCGGGTTCGCGGTGATGGGCAGCAGCTGCGCTGGAGGGGGTAGGGGGAAGTGCGAGCCCCCCTCCCCGAGCACTTACTCTAAGCTCTGGCCAGTCCCCGCCACCGCCGCCCCCTAGCCCCCTGTAACTTACGAAAACCTTACAGGCAACTAACACACAGTCGTCAGCATCCTGCTTACTTATTCATACAGTCAGGGTCAGGATCCGGGCTGCTTCTGATCTGCTCCCTTGATAGTCTTATGGAAACACACGCGCATCCACTATACGCCTCTATCTCCATATAGCTTTCTCTCTCGGCAAGCAGCGCATCGAAACAACAACAACAAAAGAATCGAGATCAGATAAAACAACGCACGGAGCGGCTCTCGGCAGCCGGCGAGCTCCAGAGAACGGGTGGCGAGGAGGAGAACGAGGAGAATTAATTGCAATTTAGGAGACGGGGAAATCAATGAGTGGCCGTGTCCTCCTCCCGCGGCTGCTTGGCGGTGTCAGCCCCATGAGCGGACGGGTGCAGGAGCGCGGGGGAGGGGGGCAGCAAAGTTTTAGCGTCCGTAGTTGTTTAAAACAGAGCAAGGCGATACGAAAAGGTCCGTAGCTCTCCACAAGTTCAGCCGAGGAGCTGCGAGCCGGTTCCAAAAATGAAAGCAAGAGCAAACAAACCAAAACAGCAAGAAAAATAAAAAATACTCAAGGCAAGCGAGGAGCGGGG
>JAUBOD010000925.1:767894-782533 GCA_032353885.1 Nothura maculosa
TCCCGCCGCCCCGTCCCGCTGCCGCCGCCGCCGCTCGGGCCCGGGCCGCCGCGCGCCGCGCGCCGCCGCCGCCTTTTGGTTTAAAGCCCGAGCAGGGATCAGCGCGCAAAGCCTCATTTCAGGCGATCAACCTGGAGACGGGGGGGAGGAGGAGGAGGAGGAGAGAGGGGTGGAGACACGCGCTGCTGGAATAGAAATAAGCTCAAGCGAAAACAAAAATACATAGGTAGCGAAAAGCTCTGCCTGCCTCCTCCCCTCCCCCGAGACGGGCAGTTCCGAGCCTGCGGAAACGCCTCAAACTGTTTCAGACCAAGGTGAGACTTTCCCGTGGCGAACTCTCCTCCTCCTTTTAGGAGTTTCCATGGAAAAGGGCCCTAGTGGGGAGGGGGCGTGCGAGGGGTGGTCGCCGGGAGTTTCTGCCGCCCCCCTTGCGCCGGCGGGGCAGGGGGGAAAGGGTCTCGTTTAGCCGGGGCTTTGGAGGCGCTGCTCCCATGTCCCGGGAGCCCTGGCCCGTGCGCTGCTCCCGCGGCGCTTCCCACGCGCCTTCCCAGGACCGGGAATGCGGAGCGGGTCCCTTGCCCTGCGCGTGGTGGGAGCGCGGTCGGGCTGCAGCGCGGAGCCCCCGGCGCGCCCGGCCCGTCCGAGCCACAGAAACAGCGGCGGAGAATGGAAGTAATAACGCAAGGGCGACAAGAAGTAACGCGGTCCCATCCCACGCTGCCACCCCAACGTCGCCCTTTCCCGCCCGTGCCTCTCTGAAAGGGAAGGGTTGGTGGTGCTGTAGATAAGCGCTCCCAGCAGCCCATACCCCTGGAACTGGAAGGGTGGGTTAAGGTGAGAGGAGTGAGTGGCTAATAGCAGAGCACACCAAAGAGTCTGGCCCCGAGGGAGGCCAGTGCTTATGGGAGTGCCCTCCTGTCGCACCTCCTCCTCCAGCCTGTGGCCCCAGTGCAGCTGCATCTGCCCCACCGACCCCGTCACGTTGCAACAGAGGCGGGAACAGGGAGATGCAGCCGCCAGGAGCAGGGCAGTGGGAGCCGATCTCTCCTGCAGCCGCGCACCTTGCTGGTGCCACAAGGCCTGCAAAGCACAGTGTGTGCCATGGAGAGGCCTGGGGTCTCTTCCTTTCCCCTTTCCCCTAACCAATAGCACTAACCACACGAAGCCAACACCAAGGAAGGATGTTCCCAGAGACCCTTCCTGTCAAAGCACTAGAACAAGGGCTGGGCCTTCTCGTGTACAGCATGACAGGCCATGTCTATTAATGAACACATTTTGCTAAAGAAACTGGCTTTGTGCATTATGTTATTTTCAAGGTCTACTAATTAGATAGACCATCCAGCATCCCTACTTGCTCCCTGCACATGTTGGATCCCCTCCCGATGGCCATCAAGCCTGCTGAACAGATTTTGTTATTGTTACTGCAATCTTCTTTTCCATACAGATACTCCACAGACATCTTTCCAAAGGTAACCTGCTTTCCTACAGCCGTGCGCCCTCAACCTGCCACCCATGCCTGCCAGCAAGTAGTCCCTTTGCTGCTTGCACTACAGCCACAGGAAAGCACAACGTCCAACCCCAAACATCCCGTTCTCCCCAGCAGGTTGGTGATGAGGCAGGAGGATGCCCTAACGAGCAGATGTGGGCACAGGTCAGGGCCAAAAACTGCTTTCTGCTCATAATCCAGAGCAGCTACACGTGCAGATGGCTGCTGGAAAGGAGGGTTGCTCATCTGCAGCAAGTGCTCATAATAATAATAATTATTATTATTTTTTAAATCCTGGTAGCTAAATAGATTGTGACGGCTTGCCCTCTCCCCCATGAACTTTTCCCAAGTAACCTTTCAAATATTCAATCTAACTTCTTTCACGCGACAAAATTTTCAAGCATTCTAAATAGAAAATAATTTTTGTCTTATCACACATTCCTGTCTACCATTCCAAAAAGCTCACAACTCTGATAATCCATCTGACAACACAGTCAATCAAATATCCATCCTCCAGCCGTTGCCAAAGAAACCGACACATAGCCAGAAAGACAGACTGCTTAAGCTGGAAGGAAACCAACCCAAAGAACATAACAGCCTCAAACTCCAAGCATTTTCCCTTTTCTTTTAAATTTCTTCATTTGGGGGAATAGTATGGGGACACAGAATGGGGTACAGGGACACAGGTATGGGGGAAAAGCAAGTGATGGGGGTAGGTTTTTTTTAAACCAGAAAGCTGGAGGCTTTTGTGCTTTCCCTGAACAAAAAGAACTTTAAAAAGAGGTATGCAAGAAAGACAATTGCAGAACGGAAAGAAAAATGCATCTGAAACACCACTGCTCACACCTCCTTGGGCTGTCTCCTGCTTCGGCCGCAATCCTGTGTGCGCTGAGGTGAGTGGACACAATGGCCTTATTCATAAGCGTCAAGCTAAGCCCGTGCTGCGGCTCGAGCGCTCAGCACCACGATGGCAAAAGCTGCTTGGGACAGGGACTTTGGGGTGTTAAGAGACTAACCAGTGAAGTTCAGGGGCATTTGGTTATGTTCCTACTTTAGTGGCCTGAAAATCCCAGGTATCTAGCACATTTCTGAAGCAAATAGAAGAATATTTGGAGCTCTTGGTTTCCTATAGTGTTATTCATGACACCAGCGCTGAAGCTGAAACTACATTGTGGCAATAGACAGTGATAAACCAACATGCATACATTTAATCATAGATGTATAGAGAGTAAACAATATAAGCTAAAATTAAACTTTTGAGGTTTAAAATTCTAAATCATGATCTTAAAAGCAATGAGCTCACACATGAAACCTTAAATCTCTCCCAAATATCATTCACATCTGCCCAATATTTTTATGAAACAGTTGTTCATTGTACCTTCACAATACCAACTTGTTTTCCCTAGATTTATGTGCCTAATTAACAAGAAACTTTTCGATACTATGTATTTTTTTATTTTTCAAATCATAGCCCATACTTTTTTCATTATACACATTCAGATCCTACTCTGAATAGAGTTGATTTCCTCATGGGTTTTCTAATGCAATTTGTTGCTAACAATGTTCACATGCTTCAAAAGTATGAGCTTAATTTCATAATGCACCTCTAAGATGAGATTTTATAAGAGGATATGAATATTAAATGGAAAAAGAGGATGGACCTGACTATTCAGTGGTGCCCAGCGACAGGACAAGAGACAACAGGCACAAGCTCCACCTGAACATGGGGAAAAACTTAAGTTTGTAGAACTAGAACGCATTTCCCAGAGAGGCTGCGGAGTCTCACTCCTTGCAGATACTTAAAATCTGCCTGCACATAATCTTGGCAAACATGTTATAGGTGACCCTGCTTGGGCAGGAGGCTTGGACTATGTGATCCCCAGAGGTCCCTTCCAAAGTCAACTATTCTGCAACTCGGCATCAGAGGAAGCACTAATTTTCAAGGCTTGTTTCACATTGGATTCAGCTGCAGTTATTTTATTTCCTGAGTATCTAGTATGATTTCTAATCAAACCCTGAAGTTTAGAGACATATGAATACAAGAACCAAGTAAGCATAGTACAAAAGCCCATGATAACTTTATAGAGGAAAACTGTGACACAAGCAAGGGTAGCAAGACTCAAATCAAGTTATTCAGTTCCCTGAGGAACTGATCCCCCAACTCTCTTTCTGTATTTCCTTGTCTCACTTCTTCCAATTTTTACAGTAAAGGCATCCGGACTCCTGCCAACAACAGCCCCTCATCATTAGTGACAGTCACATAAATCACATACTGATAAATGTTCTGCTCCTCCATGCTCTATCTGCTCTTAAACTAACAGCACAATTGTTTGCAAGAGTAGGTAGCCCTGTGTTTGGATCAGCAGTTGAAAAGGCCCAAGTTTCTTCATCACTTTATGAAAAGGTCCAAGTCTCATCACGCACACTGCTGACAAACGATGGACAGTGAATTTTGGGTCCTCATCCAAGATCTGGGAGAGGGCATTTTTAATAGCATAGTCCCATCTGCTTGTTTTCCATGTCCTTACTTTACCTTATCTTGGCTTTTTCTTTCTTGCCTATTCTTCTCTTCACTCTCAGCTCTTTGACATACATATATATTATTTTCTCTCTCTTCTTACCTAGTTAAAGCTAGCGAGAGTCTCATCCTTGTTCTAGCCATCCCTGTGGCACTCCTCTTTAATTCTAAGACTTTTCATTCAGGCACTCCCAGATCAGCTGTGTAATTTTTTTATTGTTGTTTTCATTCCCATTGTCCAAGTAATCTTTTTCTTAAGGCTTCTCACCAGATTTAACTTTGTTAGATTTCTTCCACTGTGGTTTATTCCAGGTACACACCCCTAGATGAACAAGGCTGATCTTGCTCCTTGTCCTTATGTCCCAGCTAGGGAATGATCTGAGCTCCTTGTCCTTGTATATCTGTCCCACCGATACACATCTTTATCTGCAACTCTACATGTGTCTCTTTCCACTGTGACTTTTTTGGGCCAATTTCCTTGTACAACTGCTGCTAATGTCTCCTCATCACTGCCCACCTTCACTTTCTCAGAAGCTCAGTGCCAGCTTCACCACGCTGCAAGATCGCCGCTTCTCCGACTCTTCCAGCCAGGCACCGTCTGCTCCCCATCCCATGGGCACTACAAGGAGCACTGAGCACCACTTCTCAGCGAAGTCCCAGATCTGGCAAGGCGCAGCTCGCATCACAGATAAGATATTCAAGGATATACTGCTAAAACTATGTATTTATGTAATCGACTTTCAAGGTTGATTGCAGTAATGCTCAAACACATAGCAACTTGAAAAGTTGTAAAAAAACCTCTCCCTCTACTCAAGATTTCAGCTTTTCAGAAGGTCGAGCACACCAAAGCCCTTCCAAAAACCCCTGCTATAATTTTAATTAAAAGGAAATCCATGTCTTCCTGGTTTCGTTTTTTAGTACCCAGAAAACTTAAAATGATATTAAAAAAAAAAAAAAAGTTGAAGAACAAAAAAGACCTAAAACCAAAAAACCCCAAATACTAAAAGTTAGCTTGTGGCAGATCATGGAAAAAAATCATAGAAAATGTTTAGAATGCTAAGGTATAGAAGCAAGTTAAAGCAGCACCTAGCAAGAGACAGTGTCAGAGAACCTTAATAGTATCCTGTCAGGCTCCATTTACAGTGTTAGCAGAGCTATCCTGTATTTTTAATACTTTTAAGTATTATAGAAGAACAGCTTCAAACTACACTGAGGATAAATGCTGATGTTAAAACAAGCAAGCAACAACAACAAAAACAGAGGAGCAATACTTAAATTAGAAAGTGCTCTGTGTTTGCTCAGCATCCTTGATCCTCAACGGGCAATAAATCAATTTGCAGTAGCTGTGGACAGCTATTTAAACACGAGGCCAGAAGAGCTTAATTGTTAAAGCAACGTTCAAAGTTAGGAGGTTCAGTATATGAGGTCATATTAAATATTCACTTGTGTGAAGCCAGCTGCATTCCAAGTGTCCTGCCCTCCTCTTAATTAAAAAACAATGTCTCTGAGCCCCAAGCTTAGCAAAGCTTAGACCGTAGTTCTGAAGAGAATCACAGACTGCCAGATGGAAAAACTGACACTTGAACACTTGCCAATTTTAGTTTGCTTTACTTTATTATCTAACATGCAGCACAGCTGAAACAGGGTCACTTGATGATAGTTCTAGACAGTGGTAGCTGGTGAATGCAGTTTTTGTGGGAGTGACATATGTAAGCAAATGAACTATATTAATACTGATCTTGTCCCCTTATAAACATTACTGTGATTCTTTAAAATATTTATTTTTATTGCTAGATAAATTATGTTCTGTAAAATGCTTTAAATTATTATTTATTTCAGTTAATAATCACTTCCTCAGTCTAAAAGCACTATTACTAGGACTAAAAGTGCCAAAATAGTCTCTTTATTAAACTCAAGCTGAACAAACATTTAATTGGCGTTTAGTTTTATTAAGGATGTACCTTCAAACAAGTATTAAAAATAAACTAGTCACTGAAATCTTAGTAACATTAAGAAAAAAATCCAGCCGCACATTTGTTCTAATTTCTGCCTATAAATTATTAAAAGCATATGCTTAATTCACGCTGTATTAGGCACAAAATACAGAGCCCTAAATATTTTCTTCAAGCAAATACAATACAAGCCACACTGAAATTTGTGACTGGAGTAGATTTGGAATCAATATTAGTTGAAACCATCTAAGACACCTCTGCAACCTTTATTTACAAAGAATTAAACTAAGAGGTATAATACTCAACATAACTGAGGGATGTGTTTGTTTTGTTTTTAGCACGAGTTGTGGTGGCATTCTAGCAGGCAGCAATAGTGCTTTATTTTACTGCTTTGATGAAAAAATGTCTTTTTTAGAATACCTCTGGAAAATGATTCAAAGTCTGTTCACCATCTAAACAAACATTGTTATTAAACTGCCTAGTAGATATACAGGGTTAATCCTACCCCCTGGTATTCAGCATACTGTCACATAGCTGGAAGTCAGTGGCTGATTTTTGACAGCAGAAAGCCTTTAATGAGCCTGATCTTAAGTGAACGCTGAGTATTTTGATCTTCCTTCCTAAAAGATGAAGCAGCTCAGCATCTTGCAGAACAGGATTCACCAATTTGAGCTGTGTGCTGCTCTAATGAGAAATATCTGCATTTTTGTTTATCTCTTAGGTTAGCACTTATGTTAACCTCCTTGGAGGTCACGGCAAACAATATATAATATTCTAAGAATGGAAGTAAGGATTTGAAGAGAATGGAGGAACTGCGCTGCAATTGGGTTTTCCAAATAGACACAATGTATTCTTTTAAGTCAGGATCACCAAAAATATAATATAATAAGGAAATAAGGCATCTCACCAGCTCCTAGAAGAATGGCAATTGTTTTGCACAAAGCTGTGAGAAACCATGGACACAAGCACCACCTAGGACCACAATATTGTGCCACAGTGATTAGCCTCATGTTATGTACAGTAATATTCACTTAGGTTCTCTGCATGACAGAGAATCTGGGAGAGCGCTGGATAATTTGAATGCAGCCATTTGTACCATTCTTATTAATCCTTCTTTGCTACAATAGACCTTTTCCCCAGGCTACGCAGCGTAAGCTTCTTTAAAAGATACCAATACACCATGCAGCAGTAATTAATAATCTCTGGAGGATTCGGGCATTATACTGCTGCTCAAAGATGGATGCTTTTTCACTCGCCAAGGGACAGTTTTGTGCAACCACCAATCAATATTTGATGCCAACAATACATATTTTACACTATTATGCATATATACATACACAACACAATCTGATCTTAACTTGCAGACATTTTTAGAGCTTCATGGAGTTTTCCTTCAGAACAATTAGAGATCTGAGCATTTTTTTCATTCCCCTACAAAACTATACAATTTGCAATAGTGGAGACAAAGATGCCTGACTACAGATGATGACTGCCAGCTGTGTGAGCGTGCACATACACAGCATAAATGACCCAAACCAGAACCTGAGATTAAAGCTCTTCCAAAATTCAACCAAAGGAGGGAAGACTATTTTACATAAAACTTCCATTGTTTTAAAAAGGTGAAAACATAGACCAAAGAGTAAAGGTAGGAAGTCCCAGACGTAGCTGATACATGAGCACTCCTGTAATACATGAAACAGCATCAAGTCTCACTGTTAGGACAGTATAGATTTTTTTTCTCTGTGTGTGCACAGATCTGAAGAGTCAGACACAGCATTCATGCTCCAGGCATCTAGCTTTGGGTTTCCTGCTGTCCAGGAAGGCTGCGTTTTGGAAGAAAAGCTGCAGCCTTAGCCTTACAAATACTAATATAAAATAGTATTGCATCCCTGAATGTCTCAGTATCTATGGGTATGGAATATAAGAAGTCATACATTGGTACTTGTGTTTGGTATTATGTAGAAGTGTCATGTCAATTTTTCTTAAATACATGACTGCACACATTTTTTAAAATCAAAATTTCCTGTACTTTTCAACAACAGCAACAAAATCCCATTAGTCTACCATAAGCCAAATTGCCTTTGTGCAGATACTGCTTTTCAACAGTAAGCAATATGAACTGACAGTAGCAGCTTGCAGGACAAACACTGCAGGTAAATGGAACAAGACATCTCATCAAACTCTTTGTACTTAAAGAAAATCTGTAACAAATATTTTACAGAGATTGCATGAAATATTAACTAACAGTGAAAACAGTCAAATCTTTGTGACAAGAACTAATTGCATTGACAGAATGGCTGAAGACTTTTAAATGATTCATGTTGAATTATGTGAATATGCAGAAAAATATATTTTGCTCACCTCTCCCTATAAATCACTGTCCATTCACTTCCAATCTTTATAAGAAATTATTCTAATTGATGCCAAATACCAAACTATACTAACTTGCATCTTGCATATTTCAGTTAAATCAAAATAAGGCTTCTTGAGATACTTGTAGTGATTTCTCTTTGCTGTTCTAAATCCCCTTTATTTTAATGAAAAGATCATTTTAATGAACAGATCATTTGCCAATGATCTTATTCATTTTGCTTCATTCTAGCTTGTCCCAATTCTTTTCGTGCTTTCTATCCTTATCATCAGCACTGTAACAGAACATTTCTTTGGGATAATAAAGGCATGGGAAGCTTCATTTAGAAGGAGCATTAAGCTAACCAAGAAAGCTCTCTTGAAACCTGGTTAGTGATTATATTTTAATAGCAGAAATTTCACAAGAAAAATGTTAATGTAGCTCTTCAGATAGCATAGGAATAACTGCACTAATCAGATGATTTGTTAAAGCAGTGCTGGCACACCAGTAGCAGCGACTTTACTGTAAAAAGACATTGGCAGTTGTGCATAAAATTTACCCATTTCCCAACAGTGAGAATTTAATGAGCATGGTACATAAAACAGTATCTGGCCAAATCATCACTTAATACCCAGACTAAATTCAGCAGCAAAAAAAACTCCCAGCTGTACCAGCATTAAGCCTTTCTTGGACATACCTGCTGTACTGTATTTGATAATAATTAGGTGCTGTCTTCTCCCCAGCCTTAAGCCCCATGTTCTGAACAAATCTCCTCAAGAACCCAGGGCCACCAAGACAGAGGGCAGCATATGGCCTTAATGCCTTGCGATTTGCACGTCTTCCCCAGGATTAGCCTCAGCTCGGGAGTGGTGCCACTCAAGCTCATCTGCAGAGAGCTTTGGCATCCCTGCCCTCGCTAGATTTTGATTTTTTGACATCCTGCGACCCCTAGTGAGAGGCAAGGGCTGTCCAAGGCAGCCAGCTCGGCCCCTCTGGCCTCCACTCCTGCTGGCTCTGGGCACCCTGGCCCAAGGAGCTGGGAGGCTCTTGGGAGACATTGACCATTTCCATGTCCCAGGCAAAACAGACCTCTAGGGAGTTCCCTTTCCCTCCATTAAATATCTGAAGGCTACTGTAGAAAATACACCATGCCTAGTAGTATAAAGACACACCAAGTATATTGCAACTTCACCAAAACATGCTGTTTGTCTAAGCTCTTGCTGCAAGAGAAGAGAATGCAAGAGAACATCCATCTTCTACATGCTATAGTAAATGCAGATGTGAAACAGCAAGTTAAGCCTCTGAGTTTTTTCTTTCTCCTTCTATTTAGCCTACTTATGCAAAATTCAAGGTCTATGGCTTTGTAGAGAATGATAATCTTTATTATAGAAGTGATATTTTTGCGCTTGATGGTGTTAGGAAAACATGGGTGAGAAATTTGTCTTACAGCATTGGAAATTGCAGGCTAAGCTCTTTTACTATTGTAATCATGCTCAAGTCCACCAAATCAATAGAGTTTGGAACAATACCCTTGTTCCAAATAGGTACATGAATTAAAAGCTTTCACTGAAAAGTGGAAACATGCAAAAATAGAATAAGAAAGTGTATCTCTTATCTTTGTCCAATTCTCTTGAAGATTAAGTTAATATTCCTATTTGTATATGAAATGGTTTTATGCAGTTAGGCAGAGTGTACATATATATACTCTTAGGGTCATACTTTTACTGTGAAAGGGAAAAATCTGCTCACTTCTATAATATATTAAGTAATGTCCAACATTCTACCTAGTGCTAAAATAAGGTAAACATGACTGGATTTCAATATTGGTATTGCTTCATATTAAATAAAAATATCTGTTAGTAATCAAAACAGTTCATGCTTTTGATGGAAAGATCTCAATAATATGACTAGTAAAGCATTGTTATATTCCAGGTAAAAGAGTCTGGGATGTAAAACGCACTTCATCTTCAAAAGACACCTCTGAATAGCTGGTGATATACTGGATTCCAAATTAGTAGTGAAGGCTTTTTTTATTCAGTGTTTTACATCACAATAGTGATGACTTGCCTCCAATGAAAAAAAAAATACAATTACCTTCTTATTTGTAGGTCCATATGGTGCAAACACTCAATTCAGAGCTAGCTTTTCAGATGTTCTTCCCAGTTTCCATTCTTTTACAACTAAGTTTGGTCCAAGTATGACTTGGACCCAAAACTAGGTATTCAAAGATCTTCAAGAGTTAAAGTTTGGAAACTTACTCTTCACTTGTTCAACATTGAGTTGAAATTCTCCTACATGTTTGCACTATGGAAATATGGGAAACACATTGGACAAGCACACAATTGCAATCTCCCATTTTCCAAAGCTTTTAATCTGCTCAGTGCCTGCTGGCCCTCAGTCATGTTCCTAAATTCTGATTTTTGGAAAGAAAGTCTCCCACTTTCTTTGAGAAAATGTCTACTCTTCATTCTCTAGTGCAGAAAATACATTGTTAGTTATACTTTCTTTTTCTATGTTCCATATATCTATGCTCTAAGTATCTAAAGAGTTAGAATTTCTTTAACACCTCTGTACACTTTGAAGTAAATGCACCATCCAGCCTTCTGCAGCACTGGAACAAATATTGCAGCTTGCACAGCCCATAACAGTGGGGTTATTTTTCCTTTATACATTTTTACCTTGCCCTACATATATACATCTTTTTATTATATTGAGGTTGTTATAATCTCATTTGGTGGAGCTCAAACTACAAAACCCTGCAATACCAGTGTGATCCTGTTGTGTTGTGCAAAGGAAGAAAGGATGGAAATGGACCAGGAACGACAATAAACCAGGTCGCGTGCTCTAGCAGACACCATGCTCGTGATTTGGTTCATGGCTACTGGATCTATAGCCACATGAATCAATTTGCACAAACTCTTCCTTGTACACATAAAGATGTGCATTGCTACAGTTCTATCATCTACTTGTAGCATGTGGTTGTTCTCTGATGTGGTTTCTGCTATTGAATCTAATGGAGCGTTCCATGCATTAGCCACAACTTCAGAAAAAGCACCTGTACGCATCACACTTTTCTCCAGCTGCCTCCCAGGGGACTCATTCACAGACTTCTCTATGCATATCTGCATGAAGGAGATTGAAAGCAAGTGATAATTTTATGAATATGCTGAATATTCAAAATTTTACATGCTTCACTAAAGACTCTCTTAAGAAGGTGATAAAGACTTGCTTTAATAGTTGTATAAGTTTGCCTTAAGTTATTTGCTCTTATTCCAAAAAAAATTCTAGAAATTCTCATAAAAATGCAAATTCTAAGTTGATATTTACATACATTCTCTGTAGGTGTCAGCATTGCTTTATATTGTTGTGGAGAACTGTATTTTTTTCTTCTCAAAGAAAGGAAGAATAAACTCAAACTGGTATTCTCCAAATGAAAGGTAATTTTTGGTTCTCAGTTTATCTTATACTAGCCATTTCAGGCTAGGAGATTTTATACTATAGGTGCAACTGAAGGAAATTACAGAAAAAGACTTCATAGACTTGCCATACAAAATGTGCATTGGTGAGTTTCTTGATAGCACATTGTTTACAGGAACCAACAGTTACCTCAAAAGGGGATCATATTGACATACTGGAAATGATCTTGGGAGCCCAAGTTGCAGTAATAGGGTAAAAATCAATTATATGGATAGCAAGGTCATAAATGAAGGATAACATCAAGAATTTCTTTTGAGATCTCAGTGATGAGAAAAGATTGATGGAGAGAAATGATGGGTTAAACAGTAAAACAAAATAATTATCAACCTTCTTTATGACACAACTATGGAGAACAAGTGTGATCCAAACATGTCTCAGGCAAGGCATTGCTAATTAAAAAGGGAGCAACACCAAGGCCAGCATACAAGATTTTCTACACAGGAACATTCGACTTCATGTATCTAACCCTGACCATCATTCTGATCAAGGAAATGAAGATCCTCCTTTACAGGCAACTATGAAGACAGGATTTAAAAAGCAATGAGAAAAGAGGATATTTTAACTTCCTATAAAAGTAGTAAGAGACAAATTAAAAAGATAGCATGGGCACAAGGGAAGAAATGAATTAAAATTAAGAGAGATTGACACACTCATGCAGGAAGAATAAGAGAAACAGATCCCTTCTCATTTTAAAATAGAGTTCAAAGAGACAACTTTAACTGGCCTAGTTGGTCTAAGTGTGCTGTAGTCCACTTCCTGGGGAGGTCCCAGTAGCACAAATCTTGTTTACATCACAAGCTTAAACCAGGTTTGTCCCAAGTGCTATTCCATTATTTAGCAATGAAGTCAAATGCTACTTACATCCATTACCTGCAGTTTTAGCGAGTCAATTTGTGAGTGGAAAAGAGAAACATTTTGCAGTAGTAACCTCCATGTATTTATACAGGGATTATTCTTTCCTACAGATGACGAGCACCATGACTACATGGAGACATTTCGGTGTGACTGGCTTACAACCAACGCTTTCAAGTTACTGTATTTTAACTTACGCAGCTGTCATTGTACATTTAAGTAAGTTTCACCTGTGTAATCAATATTTGCATAATATGTGCTCTTTAGAAAGTGTTGTTTCTAAATATTTATGTATACATTCTCCATCTTTCCTATGTCTAATAAATTTGCCTATAAAACATTAAGAGCTGCACCAATTTATTTTTAGATCATCTCAGAAATACTTAGGAGATCCTATTAATGGCACAGTAGAACACCAAGTTTTCTATAACTGCGGCTGCAGAATCTTGTCTCCACAACAGATTTGCCCTTGGGCTGCAGAATAAACAAAAAGAGTATTTATAGCCCTTCTCATACAAACAGATTTGATCATTCAAAAGGCAGCAATAGACTGCGCAGTAGTTCTGTATCCCCAGGGTTGATACTAACAATACCATTAAGGGAACGCTGATGCCACCTGACCTATGAGTCTGCTTTTGTATGTCTCTGGGTAATACTGGGCCAAATAAATTAATGCAAAATTACTTATTTGAATGCATTTCTGTTTTTCTGGTTTAGAAATACTCTCCTACACCTGGATTACTTGATTGGTATAGAAAATAGGAGAAGTTTGCATTGTGTGTCCAAAGTATTTTAAGCAAACAAAAAGCTCTAGTAATTTCAGATGGCTCTTCGTTACTAAATAAGCTGGAGGCTAGATAGACAAAGTCTAAGCTACACATTTCTTTTATACTGAGCATGGTTCTACCATAACATTTATTAGCTTGAGAGATTTAAAAGTATCTTATGCTAGTGCTGTAAGTTATAATCAAGACAGAACAACTTAAAATCACTTAAGCAACCCTCTCCAAGTGATCCTACTCTCTAAGGCCAGTCTTCCCACCCTTGAGACAACTGTGATTTTTAGGTTACGTTACCAACAGTGCAGTTGCGCTTCTGAGAGCAGCCCTAGCTTGAAGTCTCACCGACTCAGCTGGATTCACGTCTCAGTCTCTCAGGCCACTCGCACTGCGGTGGCACTAACCCACGCTCAGAGCCACATCCTGACCCTCATCAACCCCTTTGGTTACTTAGCACTAATGAGGAGCAGATAAGGAGGAACGCCTGCCCATGCTGGGAGGACTTTGACTCTTGAGTGGAGGTTCAACACGTCTCAGCTGTAATGCCTGTCGCACGCTCGTGCCCTCTGGCACGGCCTCGTAACATTCAGCTTTTATTATCCTGTACTAGCATTGATTGCCGTGAATAAAACCTCAAGTAAAAACATCCGATATGAGCTTCTGATTTTACCCAGCTTCTATGATGAAGAACTCCTTAAAAAGCAAGATAGCCTTTTATGGCTCTAAAAATACTGGAGTTCACGCAGAGCCAATAGACCACTGTCAGTGACCACCCTTTCCTTTAAGGACTGCCAGAAGTACTAAAACCAAACACTCCCCCCAAAATTAATATTCTAACTTTTAAAGCAATCTGCTAAAGTGCAGAATTAAATAGATTGGAAAACTTTACACATACAAAGAAATATTTTCAGACTATTAATGTATTGCCATTTCTTGTTACAGCATCATAGAAGGTACTCCCACATTCTCTTCACCTAAGTGATCAGCCATTTAGAAAACAAGAGTAGAATTTTAGGAATCTGATTACATTTACTCTGCTGTAAAACAGCTCAATATTTTTCGGTTCAGTTCCTTCAAAGCCTGAGGAATAGAAACCAGTAATATGATCCACTTGAGAAGTTGAGATCCATCCTGAGCTATTGTATAGAATCTGTATTTATGTAATTGAAGATAATAGTTTGAAGGGGTTTTGAATAAAAAAAAAAACAAGTTTTATTGTTGTTTT
>JAUBOD010000925.1:792243-831583 GCA_032353885.1 Nothura maculosa
GAGAAATGAAAAGTGACTTTTCTTATAGTGGAAAAATAATGAGAAAGGAGAGGAGAGGAGAGGAGAGGAGAGGAGAGGAGAGGAGAGGAGAGGAAAAAGGAAAGGAAAAAGGAAAGGAAAAAGGAAAGGAAAAAGGAAAGGAAAAAGGAAAGGAAAAAAGGAAAAGAAAAATGGAAAAGAAAAATGGAAAGGAAAAGGGAAAGGAAAAAGCAAAATGGGAAAGAAAAAAGGGAAAGGAAAAAGGGAAGGGAGGGGGAGAGAAAGAAAGAGGGAGGGAAGGGAGGAAGGGAGGAAGGGAAGAAGGGAGGAAGGGAGGAAGGGAGGGTGTTTAAACATATCATTAAATTCACTTAAAATATTTACTCACTTCTGACAAGAGTCAGTCTTTGCTGCTGATTACAGCAGCAACAGCACTGAAGCTGCAGCTTGCAAAGCTTGTTCTAATTAAATCACACATTTTTTTTTCTTCCCATAGGGGCAACTGCAAGGAGACCATTCAGCTGTTCGCAAACAAACTAAGGAGACTTGAGGAGTGTACACTGGTAGATGAGGAAGACTGTAATGTGTAATTCCCGTACATAACCATGGCCTTTGCCTTGGAGTACTCATTAGCTGGAAAGAGAATAAGGCGCTGTTTACCTGTAGCAAAATTCTCATTCTTCTCATGGCCTAAATATCTCAGAGTCCCGTGCAGCCACCCTGACTCTGTACCAGACCACGTCTTCATCTTCTTCCTGTACTGCTCTTGTGCTGGTTTATTCTTGCAGCCCTTGGAGCCCTGCCTGTATTAAATATGATGAATTCCTCATGACTTTCTCTTACAGTCAGTGAGATTTCACACTCCATTAGAGGCTAATGCTCACACTTACATAAGGGAAAAAAACATCAAATAATCTTAGTACCCAAATCTGGAGCTCATCTTAGAAAAGGTTTGTAGAGATGCCTCTAGCAATGCATTCAATGTCCATGACTGCCTTAACATCAGGAAAATAACTCTAGAGTTGATTGACATGGTTATGCCCCAAGGGCTTTCTGCAGTGTAGCACAGTGATGCCCAAAATAATTTTAAATTAAATAGCTTGCAAATAGGAAGTAGTTCAACAAAACAATCTAGCCAGCCATGACAGTCATCTGCCTCTTAACAAATATAGAGTTTTTATAAAATCCAAAGGCATTTGCCAAACAGCTAGCAAAGCAGCTAGACAAAGAGGCTTTCAGGCCAGATCTGCCACTGCCGTGTCTGGGCATGTTTTCTACTGTGTGGCGTCTGGGTGCAATCTGTGATGGGGATGGAAAAAGGAGACAAAGGTAGAAAATGAGATAGGAGCACAAACAGAAGCCTATCTGTTTTTTTTTGAGAATATTTGTGATCATTTGTACTGAATAATTTACTTTGGGAAAATATAATTAGCAAAGATTATTATGGCACATCTAGGGTTAGCGAAGACATTTTCGGCTAAGAATATAATTGAATATCTTGCTAGTTGTATGAATGTCGTCTTTGGTCTTTAATTAGTATTTGGCCCACCCTCAATACTACAAGTACTTTCCTCTTTGTGAAACTTCTATTGTGTTTTTCCACAATGGAAAGGAAATGGGGGAACACAGAAAGAAGACTGGCCACAAGGTTGACCACAATGAGGTGGGCTATTCTTCCAGGCGAGACACAGTTTATGGCTTGGAAACATATTGGCAAGATTCTTCCCCGTCTGTAATTTCTAAGCAGCAGTGTTTTGAGGTAAATCTTTTAGTATTAGATGTGGTGATATTGAGCAAAAGAGGAAATATTCACAAGTAGCAAATCTCTACTTTCAAAGGCATACATGCATGTTCACATGGTCAATCTGAAAGCAGTCAGGCAGCTCTTTAAAATTCTGGGGTTTTTTAGCTCTGTATACACAGATTTTGATAGATTTTGTTAGATATTAGACATTTCCAAACTCTGTTTCTGTCTTTTGTGACTTCCAGCAGAGAAGAGCCTTAAGACATCCCTGCTTCCTTGTCCAACTATTTCTGTACTTTTCTTAAAGAAATTGTCTCTAATGATAAAGATTCTGTGAGACAGGAAAAGGTCACCTTGGAAACTGGTGTAAAATGGAAGGCAAGCATGATTCTTCAGCACTCTTACAACTCCTGCCTTGATCCTTACCAGCTTTTTCCTTGCAAGCAGAAATGCAGTCATCACAGGAACTCATGTGCAGATACGTGTTCTGCCTGTAGATAAATAATGCATGCCTACCCTTTCCTTCTTTTTTGACTACAGAAAGGGTTTTGCCAAAAAAATGGTCAAGGGAATAAAACCTAAGAACATTCTTGCTGCTCTCCCACAAACCTGCCATTGCTGTGGTAGGTTTTGCTTTGTTTTGGTGTTTTAGTGCAGCCTAATATTTGAGACCAGAGTCAGACAGTCAACACCATGAAGGTCAGGAAATTGCTTTTTTTACAGCCTATTGTTATCCTGCCCAGCTTCTTAAAAGCAGAATAAGCAACTGTATTACTGCAGGATTAGATCTGGCAGTACAGTAAATAAGATTGTTTCACTAATAATTGAAAGGTTTTTCGCAAAAAGGTGTTCAAGAATTCTAATGAAGAAAAAAAGAAAGTGTGTTCAGCTCAAGCGACCAAACAATCTACCCTATACTCAAGCAAGAAATGTGTTAAAAATTCCTGTACTACCAGTGACTGCTCCATCTGCAGTATCTTTGGAGTCTAAACATTGCTATGAGAATTGAAAACAATTATAACAGCCAGGAAATATATGTTCTCCTTTACTTCTGGATACAATGAAGAGTACTAACAAATCAAAATAAGATTTATTTTTATATTTTTAGAAGCAAGCATACAAGTACATTCACAGAACTGGGAGACAATCTGTTACTAGGACAATGTGTGCAAAAGCATCTATAGTGTGATTAAAATTAGTATTAAGTTGCTGCGCAGTTTGCAGCCCTATCCTAATAAATAAAATGCTTATAATCATGTCAGAAGGTGCCCTTTGTAATAAACTGTCCACTTTCTCATGTACAGACTTTAGAAATGTATCGTTACTTGGATATTCAATTTTAGAACTTGAAAATGAGAGACCACTACATTAAATCAGTAAGGTACCAAAGGAAATTATATCCTTCTGACTATTTCATTTCCAATAAGCATAATATTTCCAGAGTTTCCAGTGTTTATTAGAAATACTTTAGAAGTAATTTAAATTGGATTCTGTTCTTTGTTATCACCATAGATTCTAATCACTTATGCCTTCAAGAGTGCAGAGGACAGGATTTAAAGATATTAATATTGCGAGTTGAGTTGGTTTGCCCATCATTTCTATCTTATGACAGGAAAGATATGACAATCTCAGATTCTGTTTGAAGAATTTTTTGTTTGCATTCATAAATAACAACTATGAATTGTAATGTTTAAGAAGAAAATTTGTATTTATGTTTTTGTTCCAGTTGTTTAATAGGGAAAAAAATAAAATTTTAAAAGCTAGCAGTGGCTACATGGAACAAATGGAACAGTCAAATTCTATTTTTAGAAATTGTATCTTCAGCATTGTTTTCTGTAACCATAACAGACTTTGCCACAGAAGGGAGAAGGATATGAGTAGATCACCTGTAGGCACCATCAGTGGAGAGCATAGCCAACAAGCCACATGGAGCCCCAGTTGCTTTTTTTTTTTTTAAATAGAAAGTAACCACATATAATGGTCTATCCTCCTCCTTTTTCTCCTCTTCGTCCTCTTCTAAAAATATCAAGAAGCTTATCTCAATGATTCTGTTCCATAGCAATCAAAAACAAAGCAATTATTTAATATCTGTTGTTTGTTTTGTATATGTATGTGTGTGTAACAATGAGATTATTCTCTGAGTATCTTCAAATATCTGGAGTTTTTGAGACATAGTAAGTTTCTGTGTTTTTTCTTAGCTCATATTAGGGTCTTTTCCTGTGTAACAAGTTGATGAAATCTCAGCTCCAAGTTACTGGAAATTTTTTTTTTAAATACAGCAGAATTTCATACGTTTGTATCAGAGAACGTATCTTGCAAAACTGTTTTCATGAATCGCTCCAGGTACTAGAGAACTTCTGCAATACCACTCAGCTAGTTTAACCCTCATAACCAGCCATACTCTTTCATTATTTTTCAGAAAGGATTAAAATTTCATTGTTTTTATTTTTGTGAAAGAGAATCACTCTCTCATGGGTGCTGTCATTAAAACCACATGCATAACCTTCATACATTGGGAAACATGCTATGGCTGGAATATCACATCACCTGTCTGCATATTATCTGTAATCAATGTTTCCTAAAACTGATATCTTAACCCAGCTCTAAAATGTAGGGAAAATTTAAGTTTTGAAAGTATTTATAGTGTAAACTTTAGCAAATATTAGACAAGAGAAATTTGATGAAAATTTTAACCCCAAATCTAATCTACTTTATATTTCTCTTTATAAAGGCTCCAAAATATGACTTTTACTTAGTTGGTCTAGGATGTTACTGCTGTCTATTTCATGCCGTGGGCTTTGTTCTGCAGTATGGGCAACAGAAATAAGTGTGTGACTCACTTTTTTTTGGCTTGCAGCTCATTTTTCAAGAAAAAAATAGTTTATTACCTTTTACAGCCTTTACAGTCCATCTGAAAGGTATATATAGCTATCACACAATTAACAGGTGACTCATAGCTTAGTTGTACCTCTCCTATTGAAGAAAGGTCGTGTAACAGTCTTAAAGCAATAGCTTCATTTCTAAGATCATGCTAAGCAGCAATGGCCTGAAAGAGAGATCCCTATTCCTATTACCAGAATCACTTAGTATGAACTGTTACAAAGTTAAGTGTTGTAGCACAAATTTGCGCTTGCTCTTTGCCCTTAGTTTAGGTTAAAAAAATAATTTAGACTGAGAAGTATGTTATGGTAATAGTCATTGGTTTAATAGGCGTCCTCCAAAGAGAATATATTGAATTTATGGAATCCCTTCAAAATATTTCTTTACACTCTGTTGTATGTGTATACAGTATAGTAGAATTAAATCAAGTCACTCCAGACAGTGTTTACTGGATTAGCTATAGTGATGTGACTAGCAAAATGCAACTCATCATTATACAATAGGAGTTCACACTCAGTATTATCTCAGAAAGTGAAAGACGTGTTTGGAAAGTCTTCAGGAAAGAAAATAAGCATCTCTAATACAATTTTTGGCATCACATTTAATAAGAAAATGCATTTTAAATGGCTCTTAAAAAAGTTGGGAATTCCTGCTGACAAAGGCGCATATTGTGCAGAGGAGCACATAGCCCATCTGCAACACGAGGCCCTTTTATGCTGAGTTAAGTGGAACGCCTCATTCCAGCTCCTTTCTGTGGTCAGGCTGAGCACCAGCTCTGATGAACAAAGAACAGAGCAATTTCTCCTTTTTTGCTCCCCTCCTTTTTTTTTGAGAAAAATGAATGCAAAATTAGTCTGTGTGGCTCACCATGCATTAATTTCTTTCGTAAAGTCTGCTTCCGAATGAAGGGTCAGCCACAGAGAGGGTGAGTTCAAGGGTGCCCTGAGCATCTAGTGACATGGCAGGGCTTTGCAGAGCTACTCATCATTGCTGAAGCATCTGCAGGCCTGAAGGAAAGCCACCTTAGACAGGCAGGGTAGAAATGAAGCATGCCAGAACTGGGGCTAGGGACAATGGGTCAGAAATTAAACCAAGTTGCTGAATCCAAGGCAGCTGCAATGCAAGCACCTGAAGTCTGCCTGCAGTTGCTGCGTTTTGAGGCAGTTACTGTAAGTTTGTTGGCATACTTGGCAATTATTAGTGTTTGCCTGCTCTCTTCCTTGCCCACATATATGTGACACTATATATAGTCACATATTTATTACACTAGTCACAAATTCCCTCTTCAATGCTCTTACCATAGTACTGTAGATAACATTTAGAGGAAAGAATTTGTTCACTGATTGCAACTCACAGAAATTGTATATGCTATCATAAATAATGTTTATACCTACAACCGCCAAGATTTCTACTTAGGAACTGATAATATCTGCTGGAAATGTCATTATAAACAACAAAAAAGTGTGTCTCTCATATGGAAAATATGGAGTCATATCACATTACCTTTGGAATGGCATAGAGATATGACACATAAATCCCCAAGCAATACACTGTTTGTATTCATCTGTTTGTATTGCATTTCAATTAAAATTACGACCAAATTCCTGTTTTAGGAAGGTTATTTCCAACTGTCTTACCATCTATAATGTATAATAAGTGCCTCAAAAATAACAAATCTAATTATGAAAATAAGAGGTATATATTTCAGATTTTCTGCAACATTTCCAAAGGCAAGAACTTGAGAACTTTACAGCCTTACATACTGGTGTCATACATAGTTCACTAAAGAGTTTTGATAGATCTCATATCTATAAAATTAGTATCCCTAGCATATTAATGGGTCAACATAGTCTTTGATACCCTGCTGCTTGTTATTTTCAGGTCTTCCTTTTGTCCTGCATCCAACTCATTCTCCTGTGGGGCTGCACAGAAAAAGCTATCATGCAGAACAGCCATGTAAATGGAATAAATAGAAATAGTATTGTGTGTTTAGTCAGGAAAATTCAAATCAAAATATTGTATTTTTAGCAATTCTTTTGGTTTCACACTCAGACTCTACAGCTGCATTAAATCTATGGGAATTGGCTGCAGCATCAAAAAAAACCCTCTTTTTCTAACTTCTGTTCTTCTAAATCCCACATATTTAGCACCATACAGTCCCGGGTAGGATAGCCTGTGATAACAAACTCCCATCTCCAGTTTAATTTGGAAAAATTATTATGGGATCACAGTAAAATAACTCTATAAGTTTACATACGAGGTTCACAGACCTTCATCATATTCCATAAGCTAAGTATTTTCCTGAATTCCTTTGATACCAATGACATTGTATTAGCAGAAGAGTTGAGACTGTCTTCAGGACCAAACAGAATATTTATGTTTGTATGGGGAAAAGATGACAGTGAAAGGACAGAACCTCATATTCTTTGTATTCTCCTTTAAATGTGTTTGTCATTATCCCAGAAAATGTACTAATTAGCCACACAAACATTTTTGCCTGAATGCAGATGTAAAAGATGGACATACACAGTGCAAAACCAGTCTTTCCTACAATAAAAGGCTCATATGTCCTTCCTCTGAGAAAAGCTCTTCCATGCATGTATTTTTATCTAGTTAAAGTAACAGGCTAACATTTCAATATTAATTACTCATTTCTATAATGAAGAAAACAAGGAATGTTAAAATGAAAATTTGAAACTAATATATTTCTAAGGAGTTATCTTCCACTTTTTCTAAACATACTGCAAACTGAAAAGCATTATTTTCTTAAATTTGAATCTGAATTTTAACATACAAAAATAACTGCTTGCTTACTTTTTATCTTTGAAATAGGTTTGTACTTTCTTCTGAAGTGGTCAATATATGTATTTGTTCTATTACAGAGCAGCACTGTAGGTCAACTTTATATACAACTTTGTATTCTTCTCTCTATGAGGATGGGAGAAGAAATCAAAAAAAAAGAGGAGAAAAGATTTTGGAAAAAAAGTCTGAGTCTAAGGAAGAAAAACTTCTCCTGTTTTTCAAAGGATATCCCTTATGCTGACAATCTCCTACAGCTTGATCTTGCTAGTGTCAAGTCAAGAAAACGAAGCGGGCCAAAGAAAACTCAGCTGATACTGTATTTTAGCAGGTCATTGAGCTTATAGGGTGAAAAAGAGAGAGGCTGTGAAGCTAATCCAGATGAGATACCTAATCTATTGTTTATGTTCCAGTGTGATAAAGCCATTTCAGAGTAACGGTAATAAAGAAAAGCAAGGAAGTTTAAAAAGTGAAAGCACAGAGAAAAAGCAGAAGGAACTATTTGTCGTTTTGCTTTAGGAGATAACAATACAATGTTCAAAGGCTGTGAATCTTAATAAAATGTTTCTAAAACAATGAACTTTTGATATCAGTACTGCATATGTTGAAGGACATGCTAAGAAGCACTAAAAGGCTATTCAAAGAAGGATGTCTCACACCATAAGTAGATTAACAGGAAAAGAAATAGTAAGAATGCCAAAGGAAGCCATTGTTTTGCTCTTATCTGACTATGGGGTGTAAAAATTCTCTCCGTGTCACCCCTACGCTTGTAATTTTTACTTCTCATAATTGAATTTAAAGATTTAAGGAAAGATTCAGCAAATTTATCTACAGGAATACATGACTGTAGATGAAAGAAGGCCATATTAATTCAACTTCTGAAAAATACTACAACTGATTTTTGCTAAGAAACATAGTTTCTATATGTAGCATCCTTATGCTCCCATAATGCTACAGAATAGGCTTCGCCAAATAGTTTTTACAAATTTTGACTTGTTTTGTTTTCATAAAATGGATGTGTAAGGAATCATATTCTTTAAGCTGCAGTTCATTTATTAAAGATACAAGAGCTGCAAGCTGTACCTCTCTAAATCGGTTCAGTTCTTTTGACTAGCAACTACATTTTCACTTCTTATTAGAAAAAAGAAGCAAGAGGTCTCTCTCATTTACAGCCAAAGTGCTTAAATGGGGATACAAATGTACGAATAGGTTCTTATAAAATGTAAGTTGATTCAAACCTAAAGAGTTTATGAATTTTCCATTTAATTTAATTTCTAGTCGCATCTCAGTAATCATAAAAAAAATGAGTACTGAGTATTCAGTCACTGAGGTCCAGAAGTCTCCTATTTGCTGCTTTGCTGGACACTCTGCAGTCAACCATTCAAAAAAGTATGCAGTAACTTGTCAGTGTCAAAAATGCTATTAAAATTAATATTACTGAAGGTAATTTTCTGAGATCATATTAGTGATGTTAAGTGAAGAGTCCCCTATACAAATTTTCTTCACTGAATCAAAGGATTCCAACTTTTGCAAATTAGAGCAGTACAGTATGATTCTTTCCAAAGATTATATATGTTTTAGCTCTGTAGCATATTTTTTCCTCACAAAAAACTACATGGCCCAGTATCATAGATCAACAGCTGCAGTTGTAACATCAGTCCCTCAGTAGCATTTAGCAGTTTATACAGTACGGTTGAAGTATAATTTACTTTTAATGTTTCTTTACTTCAACCTTTCTCAGACAGTGACATTTTTCTTCAATGGTTTTGCTGTTTTCTGTTTTTGCATACGTGGCAGATTCAGATGTAGAAGCATAAACCTTTCCATGACAGATATTTTTTGCTGCTCCATTTTCTGCTGCTGAAGAGCATTTGAGTTCCAAGAGCTCCCTTGTTACTCTTCAGACACGGGTGAATACTGCGACATAAGTACTCAAAAATATGCATTATATTGACAGCTATGAATTCACCTCAGTGGTATTTATGACCTTTTGTATTTTCAGAAAACATGTGAGCACTTGCTAGCCAAGATGCTTGTGGAAAACAAGAAGTCTCATGAGTACTTGTACAAAGGCTCTTGCCTAGGAGCATTCAGAAGAGAAACCTCTGATTTCCCTTCTTCAGTCATCTGCTTGCAGACCACAAGTATTAGGCAGGGAACAGTGAGCTGGACGAGTTAGATGAAAATCTGAAATCTTAATCTAACTGAATGGTTCAAACACGTCCTTTGTTCCATGGTTCCTGTTTCATGGTCTGTGACCCATAGCTGGTCCACAGATTATATTTTGGTGTCCACAGGGAGTCTGCTAGTCCTACAGCGCAGGTACTCTTATTTCATCCTCTACATTGCATTCAAGTAAAGTAGGAATACAGTTACCTTTGTCTCATAACTTTAAGTTTAAACGGTTGTTGTACAAATATTTGTTTGGGAGGGAGCAAGACAATCCCTTAAGTGGTGCTACACAATGAAATGGAAAACTTGCCATTAAGGGTGTAATATGTTTTCTTCTCTCTGTTGGAAGCTTCCAAATATGTCTCAGTTTTACAAATAAATCATAAAGAAAAAGCAGCTGCTATTACCGTCAGTTTGAGACAAATTTGCCCAGTGTATTTCTGAATGAAAGCCTTTTCATTTTCACAAAGATTTTTGAGAATGACAAGATGACTGGAATTGGTGCAGAGAACTTGAATTCCAGACAATTTATATCATCCTTTTTTACATTTTAAACATAGAATTCAGACTTTTAAAAGGATACATTTGACATCTGTTTTGCAATTCACCAGCAAGTCCAGACAGTGTATTTTCCCCTATATAGGCATATGTCAAGATAGAATCACTAACAATTTTGATGAAATTAGATATGTGGAAAGAAGGCTGAAGTATGTAATTAAACTACAAAAGGAGATTTAAAAAATCCAGTGAGAGGGAGAATGATACTGGAGAGAATGCTCCAGCTCAAATTTCTGAAAAGAAGGAAATCTAGGACTAAAACTCCATTATTTAAGGGAAACAAAACACATATAGCCCTGAAATTCTTATTTTGAGCTGAGGTGCTGCTGATGTTACAGAGAACAGTTGTTATATATAAGAATTCCAAAATGTGTAAGGGTAGAACAGAGAGTAAGATGCCTGTGAATCAATATCATTTTGGATAATGAAACTGAGGTCACAAAACACATTTCTGAATAATTTGCACACCCATGGGTATGGTTTGTGCATAGACAGATCCATTTGTGTGCAAATATCCTTGTAAGCAAAGGCATCACATGGAGATATTTATAATACTTGGCCATTTTTGTTCTTTCTTTTTTTTTTTTTGTTATGCTATGGTAGATACATAGTTAAGAGTCCAGATTATTGGAAGATGTTAATAAACTTCAAAACCTTCAATATGGATTTAATTTAGAAGAGAGAACATGATTATCAAATGTGTATGTTTGTTCTTTTTTACTACTGCAAATTTAACAATTAAAAACAATAAAACCCAAAAATGTTTCCAGCAGAGCTTTCATACTCATGAGTAATTTGGTATTCATACAGCCCAGCTTGAGAGACAGTCAAGTTATAATATTAGGCATAAATCGGAATTTAGTCCAATTAAATCTGACAGACCTTTTGACACTAGTGTCATAGTTAGATGCTGTTTTTTTATTATTATTTTTTTTTACATTTTTCACTGATTACTAAACTACAAAATTCTAAACTACAGAATTTGATTGAGGAATTCTTTACTGCTTTTAGGAATGAAACTTAGCCCTTCCCCAGAAAAGTGGCATGCCCTTTGGAGATTTGAGATGACTAAGTCTGCAAATAAAATCTATTCTACTGTTTTAAAACTCTGAACTTAAAAGTAAAATATTTAAAGTTCTGCATTCATATTTATGAGCTGCTAGCAAATCAAGATATTATTTTGTCATATAAAAAGAGCAAATAGTAGCAGTTACTTAACTGTTTTTGTCTGGATAACATTCAAAGAGAGACAGTGACCAGTAGTAATAAATGAGCAGGAATCTATTTTGGAAAATGCATTGCAGCTTAAACTGGAAACCTAGGATGACTAAAACTAAAAATAATATGAACTTTACTAAGGCCTCAAAGGGCAAATCATCAGTAATTCCAATCTGAATGTCTTCCATCTTCTTGTTCTCACAGTTTCTCAGACTGTAGCTATTTCAGTAGTGGTTATGGTATACCACTGTTCTCTATGCTGTGTGATCCTCCCTTCCAAATAATGCAAGAAAACAGAGGGAAAAGGAAACATTGCTGTGACAATCCCATATTGGCAGAGGATTCCTCAAAACAGGGTTTGTAAGATTCATTCTGTGGCTCAGACATTCCTCTATTGCTAGGAAATATAAATCTCCTCTCTTTGAGGGAAGAGTCTATTATGAATTACTTATCTTTAATTTATTTAATGGGATTTTAGGGGGATTTTGGACACTCATTAGTTCAGATAAGGTATATTTTCCACTAAATAGGTCAGTAAAACTGACAAAATTTTAGTTAATATATATTAAAAAAAGTTTCTAATTAGCAGACTGGTGAATTTTAACACGTATACACATAAAAAGGATCAAATTATCCCTCCCATCTCTGTCTATACATGTTTGTTTTCTCTTTCTCTGGACTGTTTTCCAACCCCTTTGGGATACAGACAGCCAGTACATTCTTTAGTATATGAATGGCACTAATAGAAGACCAGAAAAATGAAACGACTTGTTATTAATTTAGAAATCAAGCGTCCAATTACAATTCTGATCAATAATACTGATTTAAAGTCAATCCACATCCATAGATTCCTATGAAATAACACAAAGATATACTGCTTTATCCACTTAGGTAAAGTTACTCATTATATGTGAGGTTTTTTGTCTGTTTTTGATTTAAATATGCTTTTCTGAATTTAAAAAAAAAAATGTAAGAAAAGAATTTGAGAGTCACCTACGTTAGATTCACTGTATGATTCAGTACCAGCTTCAGAGTAGGGGTCATACAAGTGAGAACTAATATATTATTAATTTTTTCCTGGCATATACGCCTTCCTTTAAGACATCCAAACACTTTTGCACAATTATCTAAATACTAGGTTTTTTTTTTATATAAACACATATATGTATATATAAAAAGTATATAAATAGTAATAAAGAAAAAATATATAAGAAAAAAGCATATATGTATACATATATATTTTTTCTTTGTTACTACTTGGAATACGCTGGGAGAACTTAGATTATTAGAAAATACTAGGGATAAAAGTAGTAATTAACCTTTTATATTAGTACAACCTACAAAATTTTGTGTGGAGCCTTTTTTGCCTCTGATTTCCCCTATAAATTGTTAAGCATGCTGTTTGCTTCTACTATATGGAGCAACCCAAAGTAAATACAAGTTACATAAAGAGACTGAAGAATATTGAAAAGATGAAAAACATAAGTGGAGAAATACAGCTCAATCTGCACTTTCCTCTTCATCTTTGTGTGTTTTCATGTCAATGTGGACAGAAGGTTTATGAACTGCATTTCCTTATGTAAACAGAAAACAGTAAAAACCATAAGGAAATCATAAACTAAAAGGACACACATATTCACCTCAGAGCTAAGCATGCCAGCACTCATACTTTAGGACATCAACAACCCATCATCCTTCTCTTTGCCCATTGCATCCTCCTACTCGGCACAACACCATCACGCTGACAAGGACCATCATCCTAATAGCCAATACCGTGCAGTGGACAGCTAAGCTCAGCTTTGCGAACAGCGTGTCTATAACACACTGCTGTTACACACGTTCTCCATCTTGACTCTTTGCTCTTTCGTCCCCCAGATGCCAAATGTATCCTCCCGCATTTTACAGACCTATCTCTCCTCCTCTTACTCTCCACACTTCACCCATAGGTAAAGAAATAATTTCCAGATGTTTGGCTGGGATGAAGTGCCCAGTTGTTCAGGCTCCATTTGCTTCTCAAGACCTTGTTTACTTTCCCTTCCAGAGAAAATACAGCTCATTTGGTATTTGATAGCATAATGGTCACACTCTGCTATCACAGCATTAATACTGCAGCCATAAGGAAATTTCCCAAGACTTTCATTTGTGAGTGGAAAAGAAGCTGAAAATGCACAGGAAGATGCTGGAAATGAGAATGACTTCAGTGATGAAAAGACTGTCACCTCAAAGAAATGTGCGGGTCATTCCCACCCACAAAGTTCAGTAAATCCTGCCATGTGGGGGTCACAAAAAGAATTGCACTGAGGGGTAGGTAGAAAGTGTGTGGAGACATACATGTACACAGAATGCAGATTTAATTCCTTCATTTTATAAAATGAAAACCTGGATAGCTTTATGTATGGCACTGTAAATCCATTGAAAAATTCTTTAACCTCAAGCTAAACCTACTCAAATGTTATGTCACAATATTATTAGAAACTCTGAATGAAATTATGCTTTCTGAAGCATTGCCTGTGCCATATTTCATATACAACATATATAAAATATATAAACTTCTGTTTTATCGATTTCTATTTTTTTTGTCTCTGATCTCCACAGGTGCACAGTATAGCAAAAAGTTTAAATAGAATGGGGAGTCAGGCAAATATATTACATTCTTGAACAGAAGAGCATTCTTTTGCCTACTTTTCCAACACGATTTATGGCAAACATGACAATTCATTTTGTATTAGTATAAGGGTTACCTTGAAGACTATAATCACAGAAGAAGGAAGTAATAGAAAGGAGTCATTTGATTCACAGTAACTAGCCTTAACTCATTTAAAATTGTAGTGCTGGCCACTTAATGAAAAGAATTGTCAGAACAAGCCTGAATCCTATTCCAAGGTGCAGTGCACATTCCTGTCCATTTTATTAGATAATGGGGGGGGGAGATTATTGTTAGAAATAGAAATATATAAAATTGATTATTTAAAAAGTACAAGAAGAAATTCAATAGTATAGAAAGAGAAAATCAAATAAGCTGAATTCTAATTCTTTTTTTAGTTTACTAGTAAAATATTATTTATATGACATCTCAGGACTGTAAATTGTGCCATTAAGTTCTTTATAATTGCACAAGTTAAATATGAAAAAAAAACAGATTAAACAGAAGGGGTATTATTAATATCCATCTATTTTTATAGACAGCAGAATAGATTTTTAGATAACTAATAAAGTGCACAATATAAACAAAGCATTTATTTTTGCTTAAACTTATCTTCATCACATCACGACTTCTCTTGGCATGTAGACTAACTCCAGTTAACATCAGAGCAAAAGCAACACATGCTAGAGCTATCAAGAATGCAGTTCCTTCTATTTTATTTTCTAGTACTTGTTCGGCATTGGAAATGTTCGGAAGATGATGAATCCTTAGTATCTTGCTAGAAGAATGTGACATAATCCTAATCTTTCTCATTTTTTAACCTTTTTAGGAATGAGTGGCTTCATTGAGAATTCTTAGGGGAGCAAAGAGGCATACAGGCAGCATGGAGAGCTGAGGAAGGGCTTAGAAGAGTAATTCAAAAAATCTGATTACTTCAAGAACTACTTACATTTAGTTTAGAAAAACAGAAGCATCTTCTACACAGCAGAAAGCTCTGAGATTTTGAAAAATCAGTTTTAGAAACTGAGTTCAGACAAGCAGTACACACACTCTCTGTCACCTAGTGCCTAGCAGAGATTTTGGCAGCTGGATCCTAAACTGGATATCACAATTTCCACACAAAATCTCCAGAACCAGTTCTGCCACACATGGTATGACGCATCTTCCTTTTAAAACAATAAACAAAACAAACTCTAAATTGGCTGGAATCCTCTGTTATCTAATTAACGGGTGGCTGTGGTCAAGTCCTCGCATCTGACCCACCCAGAGCTGCAAACAGATGGCTAATAACAGTCTAGAAAATCCAAGTGGTTCTGACAATTTGTCAGATGTCCAAGCTGTGGTGGCAAGTGCCCCCTTGACACCTGCTGTCACTTGAACTCAAAATCTTGAATTTTGTTGACAAACAAAATTTAGATATTTTTTTTTCCTGATGCAGTCTTAGCAAAGGGCATTTCAGGTAGCTACTTAAAGCAATTCTTTGTCTAAATTAAGCCTATGCATGTGCATGCTGGATGAGGAAGGGGGAAAAGTCACTCTGAATTATGAAGTTATATAACAATTTGGAAAATATCTCATAGCCCAGACAGTTCGCAATGAATTCCAAGAGAGACATGTTAGAGTTGCAAATTAAAATGCTTTGGCATTTTTCCAGGCAATAATTTATCTTCCCTGGATGAATCATTATATTTGCTTGGCTTCAATTACAGTGTAGGGTCATTAAAAAACATTCTGGTTCCTCCACCAGATTGCAATAGCTTGCATTTATCACAGCTGGAACCTCACATGACATTAAAAAAAAAAAGTTCAATATTGGCTAAAAATTGATGAAGAAGGAAATTTTTACGATCAATTCTTTGTGACTGCATTAAATGAAAAGTGCATGTAACTTCTATATTTGCTCAAACTTTATTAAAATAACAGCTTTATCTTCCCAAACCATAAGTGAAGCGTTTGCAGTGTTCGGGCTGACCCTGATCTTCTGTATATTCTCTGCTTAAAGGACATGAGCAGGAAATGGTCAGCTTAAGGACACAATGAAAGGAAACACAGCAGCAAAGGTTTCACTGATAACATGTGATTTGAAGTCAGTGAGCAGATTCAGTCAGTCATCCAGCTGTTCGGGCCAAAGTCTATAGAGCACTGCTGACTCCTACAAGACTGTGTCACGAAAACATGTGGCAGGCTGACGCTTGACATGGGCAAGGCAGGGAAAGCGGAGTCACACCATCACATTCTGTGGCTCACTTATTTCATGCCAGAATCAAGAAAAATCATGCTGCTTTAGGAATATTTGTTTTTTTAAGATTTAACTGGGCCAGATAGAAATAGGATGCTGATGCGAGGGTGTATTCATATGTCAGTGTCTGAGTATCACTAGGTGTAATAGAGTTCTGGTCAGAGCCAGAATTGCAAAGTATTCCACACCCACAATCAAGGACAGATTTATACAGTTTTTAGGAGACAGCTCTTCAGAATAAATCCTTGTTTTGGATGCTGACTCTGAGAGTGTGATTATAAGAAAACTTATACCAGTCAACAATCAGAGGGTTGTTTTTCATGAGTGTAGTGGTGAAGAGAAAGATACCAGAAATCTTGGATGGCACACCTCAACACTAAACTCAGTAAGCCTAGTTTAGGTGATTTCTGATCTTGGACTGCAGTCATTATTAGCAACTTGCTTAAAGAAGTACTATGTCCTCTATTTTTTTTCAAGACATGACAAACAAGGAAAAACAATCTAATATTTTTTTAAAATCGAGCTTCTTTTAAATCTAGTTTAGCTATGATTTCAGAAGGTGATCACTGTAAGGTTGGTCAAGAACTTTAAAAGATTCACAAGAAATTTACAATTTGAAAAACCAACATGCAAGTTTTAATGACAGTGATGCTGACTAGATTTCTTCACTTCCAGAACAGACTTTCTGATCAAATCAGCTTAAAATATGACCAAAATAAGTTCATAGCCTTGTTGCCTATCTGAGTTTGGGGCGGGGATCAGGTTTCAAACTCGAACTACTACCCAGGCCAAATATCCTTGTTCTGTAAGAGCGATTTTGTGCATTTTATATAGCTAATTCCAATATTAGGAAAGATAGAAGAGACGAGCATTATACTCCGAAGGAGAGAGTCTCCACATGCCAAGAAAGTTTTCTTCCCAGCAGTAAATTAGTGATGCCAGAATGAATCTATAATTATAAGAAATTTTAAAAGGTCATATGTGTGTTCCAGGGCAGAATTATTGTGTATTTTAAACCTCAAATATTTTTGCAAATAGAATTCTTGTTCTCTGGCCAACTCTTCTCTCAAAAGTCATTTCTTATGTAGTCTTGTAAAATGATTTGAAAGTGAATGGAGTTTTACCTTTCTCCAGTCATTCAGTCTGTACTATGTTCAGAGCTTTGGTAGTCTTTTATAACTCATCATGGAGATCTTCATGGAAAATAGTACTAATACAGCGTGTTCTGTGGGTTTCTCCAAGTACCAAATATAATAAAGCAGCTATTTAGTCACACAGCTTTTATACCTGTCCAGACAAAAAGCTTTAATATGCTGGTCAAAGCAAGATGTGACAATGTTGTTTCTATACTTTAAATACATCTAAAGACAGACAATCAGATGTGTAAAATTAGAAGTTACATAAATAATATACCTTCTATAGTCACTGAATTAGGCAGTCCTCTGCACAGCCAAGAGCCTTTTTCCTCTTCTATTTGAATTGTAAGAAAGGGGGGAGTTTTCAACGCTCAGGGAAGACCACTTGCTGTAGTTGCTTGCTTTAGAATTTGCCATCATTCAAATATTTACCAACACGGACAAGAAAATACATTGTATACCCTTCTTGCACAGCTTAAGAAGGTCCTAGAGCTCTGATTAATGACCTGTTTAATAATCATACCGTATGATCAACACCATATGTGCAAATGTACCACCTTGACAACAGCAGAAATACCCACTGCTACTAGCTATAAGCTAGCTGGACCGGTATGGTGAAGAGTACATTCAGCTCTGTGAGAACTCCAATCTTGACTTTCAGCCCTGCAATTACTCAGATCAAAATCAGGTGAATAGTCTTTACGGCCCAACTGTACTCCTGTGAATATGATTTATCCTATGTTTAATCACTCACTGCTATCACTACTGTATAAAAATAACAGAAACTCTTGAAGCAATATGGAATAGAAGAAGCAGAAGGAAATGCAGAATAGCAGTTGTTAATAAGTGGTTTTTAATTACACTATAAGAAAAATAAGGCATATGGTAGACCTAACCTGTATATGGATTCCCCAGTGAAGATGAGGTTGGCCAACAGACAACTTTCCCCCAGAGGAAGACCACAGGAAGTCTGAGGAAGACTGACTTAGGATATTTAGAAAGAGAATTAATGGACAGATTCCATTCTATGACTGTTATTCAACACATGCAAGACAGGGAGAAGTAGTCTGGCACCGTTCTTTAAAGATCTCTTTCTCCTAGAGATGGAAGATTAGGTGAATAGCATGAGACAGCTGCATCCTTTACTGTAGGAGACTTTCACAATTCATTTAGGTTTTGCCTTAAGTGCCAAATTCTCAGCTCTGCTCTTGAATCCATCTGTCATCATTTCCTCCCATGAGCTTTCCATTCCTTTCACTTTGTATCATCTGCCAGTATGCATCGTCATTTCTCCTAGCACAATTTTTACAGTGCACCGAGTTCCTTGTTATCAGCAGAGTCCGAGCTAAATATTTATTTGAAGCAATCAAACAGAATAAGGAGTGGCATTTTCAACTTCTCTATTTGCCCTTTTAGATTATAAATTCTTGAAGGAAATGTTCATTTGCATGATACAACTTTCTATAAAATTATGCTTCAAAAGCCTTGTTGCAATTACCAGTCAACAAGCATGAGTATCTTTACCTTATAAATAATATAAATGTCTTTTTGGTGATAACACAACATGGTCACACATAGGTCTGGGCAGGTAACTGATAAATGATCAGTTTTTTGTTTGCCCTGGCTTATTAATCTGTTTAGACCTAATCTATTGAAAAATTCACATTGAAAAGCTTTGTGTTGATGGAAGCTAGTTTTCCAGAGGAAAGAGAGAGAAATTTTTTCTCCTGCTAGCAATGGGTGAAGATCAGGCTCCAGTGTTCATCCTTGCCTGGGGAGATTCAATTCCCACTCTTTTTCCTTCCACACATGCTAGTGGCTGCAGGGCTTGCAGGTCACTCCAGTCTCTTTAGAAAATAGGACTTGGGTTTGTTTAAGTAAATAACCACTCTGTGAAGAACATAAACCTTAACACCACATTTAGGAGCTGAGGATCACCACAGACATGTATATCTCAGTGCTCATAGCTTTAATGCAGATTTGAAGAGTCTATGCAGGGGGAGACTGAGAAAAGCTCACATCAAACTGCCTGACAGCAGTCAGCTTGGCAGAAGCTGTGATACAAATTATTTCCTTGGATCTGACATAGAGCAATGAAGGCACTCAGCTGGTACAACTGAATTTTTGCTGTTTATGCAACCGTTTGTTCACCGCAGTGGTGTAAATACATCCACCAGAGGAGCAAGGACAGCATTTCTGGCTCCCAGTCAGCACCATCAGCTTCATCATTTTACATTTTGTTCTATTAGTATAGTAATCAAATATATATGGGTTAGCTCTGTAAACATAAGAAATGAGAGCAGTTGCCTAAGTTTTCAAACTTGCAACCCATTTCTTGTCTCAGTGTGCTATTTCTGGTGGATTCTCTCAGGCTTGTAACACTGGAAACACCACCTATGCTGAGTCTGCTAAAATGGTTGAAATGTTAGGTACTTCACATAGGACGTCTAATATATGAGAGTCCCTTTGCCAGAGAACAGTTCATGCACAGCTCAAGGCTACAAATCTAGCCCTTCTGCTTCTGGGTTCACTTAGGAGAATATTCTGCCATAGTTCTGCTCTACCATCAGCAAGAACAAAAAAAAAATAAATAACCCCCATTTTTATATAGGACCTCAGTAAAACACTGTATAGAAAAGCAGAACAATTTTCTCACTGTTCTAAAGTTTCCTTGCACAGCCTTCAGCTCTCATCCACTCCAGCTATGAATTGGCTCCTAGCGAGGAGTTCAAGCCCTGTAAGCCAAGTCTTCAAGATAGATTTTAAAAGGAACACAGTTCAAATAAATATTTGGCCTAACCAATGGTTTTCTTCACAGGCAAGCCTGCAGCTGCAATAGACTATCTTGACACTTGTATACAAACTCCCAGTCCTGATTCAGGCAAGCAGAGCAGCTTCTTGTTTCCTAAAGCTCTCCAGTGCCTCTCGCGTTAAGCCCTCTTCCTGGACTTCACTGCCAGCAAAAGCGTAATAGCGGAAGGTTAATGATGCCATATTCCACATCCTTCCTGGCTGCCGCTTAATTAACTCTCATTTCTCAAACTCTTTAATAAGAATTGTTTTGCATGCACTCTGGATATCCAAAGAGCACACTCAGGTTACTGAGTATATACTTGCTCATACTAGTAAGTTACTAGTTTGAGCAAGTATATACTCAGCATATATACTTGAGCAAGTATATTAAGCATAATTTTTTTCTGTACAGTTTACTCCAAGCCTCTTTCAATAAACACAAAATTCATGCCTTTACCTGACTTGTACAACTTTCAGTGGTGATTTTCCTCATAAGTGCCTATTTACTTTCTTTAGGAGTTTTATAAGTGTGTCTTTCCTAAGCTAACACCTAGTCACATAGTAGTCATATGGTAGTTCATAAACTCTTCTAGAAAAAGTTTTCCTTTATATGCCCTGGATTTTCCTAATTTACTTATCACTTATTCAAGATTATCCTGTCACTGTGCTGGCTTATGTCACTTCGAGTGTCCTCTTTAGAAGGAAAGTCTAACCTACCTGCTTTGGTTTGGTAAGCAGCACATCCTTCACTGGAACTGTGTCCACTTGCATCTCCAAAGCATTTATCCAAGTTAGTGGCACTATTAGTGGTATTTATCCTTCCTGTTCCTGATGTATATTATCCCATTTATAAAATACATTTGTCGTGTCTCTTTGCCCAGATGTCTGAGATTGCATAACACCTGTTGGCTGCCTTGCTGAATACAATCTTGTCCCAGAGCAAGCTCAGTTCAACTTCATGTTGCGAATTCCTTTGCTACATGCACTGCTCCTCACATAGGCACAAACTCTGAGCAGATCTTTTCAGCTCCTTCAAAATGTCCTTTGCTTATTCCACTTTGCCTCCTTACCCACAGTATAGTATTATGGTTTCACACTCTATTAGCTGGAGTTAACAAAAAAGTATTAAATGTGCAAACTAACACTATTCTAGGTATTATCCTTCTGCATTGCATTCATTGTTTGAATATATGGAACCAAGTGTTCTTTGAATTTATCAAAGTGTTTCAGTTAAAGTAGACTTTATATCTTCCATTTCCCACAGGAGATATTTTCTTAATCTATCCTCTTGGTAACATCTGGTAATAACTGCTCCTTCAGAATTTAAGGTGATTGCAAGAGAGGCTTTTCTAGACTTTTTAACTTCACCAGAATCTTGACATTTCATTCAAGTTCATGCACTAGATTTCAAAAGATTATACAAATACTTCCTTTTTCATTAAAACAATATCTGTAGTTCTCTTGTGAAGAAAAACTTGAAAAGATAAAAACCATGCATATACAAAAAAAAGAAGGAAAGTAAGGAAAATACAGAGATCTGAAGCTGTAGAATCTGTCTGAAATCTCTATTTTTAAATCAGTGCTTGATTTCTTAACACTTAGCATACAGTAACTCCCTGTCTGTCACTGCATGGAAATTGTGGTCACCATGGCCTCTCCATCCCCACTTCAGAGAAAGCAGGAGGTGGATCTCAGTGCAACTGCCCCAGTCGGACTTAGCTGCTGCTCTGGGCTTTGCAGAGGGGCTGCAGGCAGAGATGACACAGAAGCTTGCGCCCCAGCAGCTGTGCTCCGTCTTTGACATCAAGTATCACCCAGAGGGACTATTAAACTGATGCTGCAGAAACCTGTACTGACTGCTGGCAAGTTTATGGGTAAGGTTTAAACTGATGTTTTTAACACAAAGTAGACCTCAGAGGTTTCCAATGTGATTACTTAAGAGACCTATCTTGACAGTTAAGTTTAGCGTCAAGCAGAGGAATTCAAGCTAACAGCCTGCTCATACAGGACTCACTTGGCAGAGGGAGGTCTGGTGGACAGCCTTGAACTCTGGAACTTATTCTTCTGCTCTAAAATGTGGATAATCATACTCCTTTACCTCCCAGTAGGGTGCTTAGGCTGAATTCATTTTTTGCCATTTTCAGTAATGCTTCTGTTTATGTTTCCAAGGTAATGAATTGGGATGGGCTGGAAATTCCTTAGCAGTAAAACTTTTGCAGCTTAAAGGGCAATGGGAGTTAAGGGGTCACAGAGCTAGTGACAAGCACTGTAACTATCACAAAATCTGGCAAATAATTCCCAGGCAAATCAAGTCTCATCAACACAGTAATAACATTTTTCTGGTGTACATTCAGGCACCTGTAAAGACCATGCAGAGTTCCTTCATGTTGGCTTGGAGAGAACAGATCGTAATACCACAGCCGAGAAAAAAAGAAAAGAAAAAACTTCAAAACTGTGTGTTACTTTGCATAAACAGGCAATTATCAACAGTCCCATCCTTGTACCAAGAGTGCTTTTGCAGAACTAGGACTGCATCCATGCCCAAGTTGGTAGCAATAGGATTCCGTGGAAATCCCCTCAGTCATTAAAAGACAGTTCTTATACATTCATTTCAAAGTTAAATCTCAATAGGGATTCCTCTCCTGACAGTACTTTTCACCTCCAAACCTCAGGGATCCTCAAGTTTTACCCTGCAGACAGATCTTCATGGCCTAGCAAGCTCACCTCCACTGTGTCTGCACAAGGTGAGTCTCAGTCAGGTTGCGCATGAGGCTCATTCAGCTCAGAAATTCCTAGTATTGAGTCTTCACTTCTTTATGCTACCAATAAATATAATGTCCAAATGCTGAGTTTAGTCTGAATCTCACAGTTGTGTCTATCAAGCTGTCCTTGGTTAATGTACAGCCTTCAGTCTTAGTGAAGAACTTGCCTTAAAATCCTAGTGTCTGAATGAGAGGAGGTAGAAGGAGCAAACACTACATAATACTAAATGTTCTCAGCCTCTCTCTAGGACAAAACCTTTTGTTCTGTACTGCTGCAATGTATACTTAATTCCTTCAGTTTCAGCAGACGCTCAAAACCTGGCTAAAGATGACAGCTAAAATACACAATGTTCTTGATGTTTCTACCTCTGGGATTTGGGTAGTGTTTTTTCCTGGTAATATTTCCAATTAAGTGGCTAGTTTAAAGAGCTGTAGAGAAAAAAAATCCACATCTGAATGTCCTACACAAATCCACAGTGAGCAAAACTTCTTATATCTTCTATTACTTGCTTCCCAATGACCAAGAAAACTATTAGTCTTAGTCGTATCTAGTATACACAGCAATATGTGCAATATATTTTTCCTATTTATCAAGTATGTTCAGAAGGCAAAAGAGGTTAATAAGCTAAAGAAGCAGAGTATGTCACACAGAAAAGGATGTCAGCAAAACTCTTAAATGAGCCTCCTGGCACTGGGTGGGCCAGGGGCTCCCTTAGTAGCATAGGCTGCTTTTTGCATTGGCACACCATGTCAGGAAATCCCATTTCCTCCCTTTAGAGAACTGAACCAAGGCATTGCCAATGTACTAGATTACACAGTTTCTGCTCTGAGACAAGATTTCTCTTTTTTTCATGAAGAAAGGTTATCTAAGGTCCTACCTAGAGAGGTCTTAAACTGGGACTGACATGACAACTTGCCCCCATTTTCTAAGTGCATTTTTTAATGATAAAACTCATCATTTTCAGTTTTAAATAGCAACAACTTGTACCAGACAGTAGATACTATGTGCAAAAATAAATAATGATTTTGTTCATGTTTATGAAGACTGACTGTGGTCTCTCAGTTCTGGCAAGCTGTCGGTGTAGCCATCTGTTTCACAAAGTTTGTGCATCAATCTGGAAATGGATAGCCCAAAGATAAAATGTACCAGAGCAGGAATTTTCTTTGAAACACCTGCTGTGCATGTAGAACAATCAGATTTTGACAGGACAGAAGCTTTAAACTCTATCTAGGCCCAAAGTCATCCCATGTAAATACATAAAACAAGCCTGAATTCTTTTAACTTACACTTTCTTGCAGCTCCGCTCCTGCAGCTTCCTTGCAAACTTACATAACACATGCATGTAAATACATATGGGCTGTAGTATAGTCTGAAGCCCAGAGTCAGACCACACCTCATCTGGGTGCTCTTATACAAACTTCTGCTCCAAGGATCTTTCATGTTGCAAAACAAACAGAAGACCTTAAACACATAAAGCAAGCCAGGAGGGAGATGGAAGGAACCAGGTACGCAATTGTTAGATCAGGTGTGCAGTTTGCTGGACACCAGGATGAACTAATTCCTACAGGGCATGGTGGGAGCTGCAATGAACCAAACTACTACCAGGAATAAAGAAGTGACTATCATACATTTTTAAAGACTACTTCTTGTACATTCTGTTCAGTTTCCTCTCTGCTGCCCTTTTTTAATAGTATGTTACTCCTCAAATGTCTCTCATTTCAGTCTGCTTTGTTCAAGTAACGCATGCTCCCACAACAAATACATTTACATGAACTGAACTGTTAACTTCAGTACGTGAACTGAACCATGTACACCCACAGAACTGCAAATAAATAGAAGCAGCTCGCACTGGTGGGCTGGGCCTTGGTATCTCAAGGCACCTGGCCAGGACATGGCTAGATCTAGATGTTGTCTTTCTCAACACATTGACTAATATGGCTGAAACAAGTGACAGCCTGCGAGAGGAAAGACATGTCCTTTGCTTTTGCACAAAAAAGAGTGTTTGAGTGGGTTTGCAGCTGCTCATGTGACACAATCTGCCTCTGCTGAGCTTTGAATCTCAAGGAGTTGCTGTCAGGGTGGAAGTAGGTGTGCTCCAGATCACTAAATCCAAACGGAAACCCCACCTCATTTCTAATTGTTTTATTGTATTACCAAACCTAGATGATTAACTGTACGGAGCTGGTATTCCTAAATCTGTAGTCTCAGGAGTAATTTCATTAAAATTGGTTTTAAAATGCAGTACTCCTGGCAATACTTAAGACCTGGAGAGGGCCTTGCAGCAGACTGGAAATCAAACCTACCTAGCCACAATGTGTTTCATTGCACACAATGGTAAAAGTAAGAAATAAAGGAACATTAGTGCAAACTTATGCACTAATGCACAAACTTATGCAAACTTTCCCTCCAGTACATTTTTCTGGCCTGAAAATAAATCTTTTGTGATTTACTGAGCTACTGCTTACAAAAGGAGCAGCAGCTCATCCTTGCTCATGAAGGGCTGTTAAATAAAGGACTAGGAATATGGGGCCCTCCACCATAAGGACAGTATCTTTAGGCCTGGGAAAGAACTGAGACACTAAAAAGTGCAGGAAATGTTAAAAGGAAAGCACAGAAAGTAAATTCTCCAGTAATCTGGAGAATGCCAGAAGGCTTCTGCTCTCCTCTCTGTCTCCACACTTCTGACTTCTCTGTAGGCCTGTCCCAAATTGTATTCAGGTCAGTGAGAGACTTTCCAGTGGTTTTATTTTATTTTTTTCTACATCAAGTCTTTTGTGACTCTAGGCTTTTGGCGCAGTTGGGAATTAGAACTCAAGCTCTTTTTTTCATGCCCTTTTGAAAAATCTTTCCCTACATGGTGGTTTCTAAACCCATAAAGTATAGGAAAAGTTTTCAGTTCCATTGCACACAAATACAGATGGAATTTGCTAAGTATTAACAGCACTGAAAATTTCTTTTCTTCTAGAATGCATACTCATTGACCTCCAGGATCTCTCAGCTGCACATCTGAAGCATCTACCACAAAAATTCCATTTTATTGTTTACTTTCAGATATCATCTACTCTCCTTCCTCGTTTGAATTGCAGAAATATCAAAATCTTTGGCACTATGATAGCAATCAGACATGCTGGTGAAACAAAATTATGAGGCTATCAGCAATAATTCAGGTTGGGTGGCAATATTAGACCATGTAGGAGCAGTCTGATATTGGTTCATTTTTAAAGTTGGATTTCAAATCATCACATCAGCATTAATTCAGTTTTGATTACAGCTCTATATCTTCCTTTCCCATTGCCTGTTTCAGAGTTCTCCTGCTGATCTGAAGTGTTGGACTCTTGCAGTTTTGGAATTTTGGATTCCCTTTGCAGTTGTAGACCTTGCAAGTCTGTGTAGGGCATGTAGCAGTACAATGGGCAGCAGCTATTCTTAAGTTATTAAATCAGGCTTCTGCCAAATACCACTTGTGAATATATAGTCAGCCTTTTAGTAGGTGGAAAATTACATTTCCCCCAGCACTTGTTTGAAATATGTGTTTATTTGACATTACTCCACAGGTTACCACTCAGTCAAATATATTAGAACTAGAGAATTATGCAGAAACCTTGGCAAGTACTGCAAGTTAATCAGAAAGTTAGCCTCTAAAATTACTTTGCTAAAAAGGCAAAGAATTGCAAATCTTTTGTACTGATGTCACTCCAAAACCCACATCTGGAGAAAAAAGCGTGTTTCACAAACAAATATTTTCTGCTGAGTAGCAATCATTGAAAGTATAAAAACTAGAAAGTTCAAACTCCATTTCCCACATCATTGAAAATCCACATATTTCTGCTGTGCTTCAAATCTATAAAAGCTACTAAAATGTGGTTTGCAACCATGCATCTCCAGGAGACTGAAAACTAGTTCTGAATCTCATATCTCTTAACTGGAATACAGAACATGATTTTTTTCCAGTCCTTTAATGAAACGCTACAAAAGCAGATGGGAAGATAAGAAAACAGCCAGCTGTCACCTGGTAAGGGAAATAAAAGGCAGTATTTTGAATCCTGCACAGACATCTTAAAATTATTTGCCCACTGTTAGATAAAGACCCTCAGCTTAAATAATTTTTGGATTTCTTAATTAGAAAAAATGCAGTAAATTTAAAGGTCTTATTTCCCCTCAAAATCATTTTCATTTCATTATTAAATGAATGTTATGTTTATCTCATTATTAAAGAACTTTTTTAGAATAGAGCACACAAGATCAAAGCAGTGTATCCTTAATATTAAAATCAGTGTATTATAGGCTGAGGTCTTGCAAATCAGATGTTGAATGTAGCAGATCTCCGTCAGACACCTTTAGCTTTCCAGGTGATAACTACACAGTATGGGAGCCAAAGGGGCAGGATTGTGCATTGCAATGATCACATGCTGTCACAGAGTGACCTTGCCCCTTTTTTGCAATTTTTATTCTAAAAACTGTATGCAACATATGTGGGATTTCTACTCTTTTTGATGTATATATGAAATATGTATGTAAATAGAGAAAAAAGAATAAATACCACAGTGTGAAGAGCTGGACTTCAATGTAGGATTGAACTCTATCCCTCTGGAAAGAAAAACTAGGAGTACAAGTATTAAAGCATTGGTTCCCTCTTCATACATATTTATAACCTTTCTGTTTAAATCAGCTATCTTGTGTGTCTCATTTTTATTTCAGGTATTGTGCTATGCCCAGGACAGCTTTGTACAGTTGACTAGATCAGGAAAAACAAAAAATCTGAATCACCATTGGCATGATGAGCATCTGCTACTGCATACTGCCCTCCCACACTCACATTCCCTATCAGGAGTAATTGAAATTAACAGATTTGTTCCTTGATAGGAGACTTTTACTGCTGCCTAAGAAGATGATGGGCTATTAACCTCAACTAATTTACCACTGTAAAGAGAGAATCAACTGGTTTAGAGGATGCATAGAGAGCAATTACTCTGTAATGACTACAGGGTACCTGATGTATTGTAAACCTCTATCCCTACTACATCCTTTATTTTCTCATTTCTCACAACTCCAGAATTTACACTCTATAGTAAGCAACTCATTGTGCTCCTTTATTTTTTTTAAATACAGGCATATATAAACTTTTATTTAAAAATTTATTTAATTTTGACTTGCAAATGTACTGCCTGTAGCTGATTGTATGCAAGTGGAATTCTTGCCCATAAAAATCATTCCAGTACTTACAGTATTTTTCTGGTGAAATACATATTCCCCGATAGCCAGCGGGATATGTCAAAATGAATAACTTTAAAGGAGACAGAAAATGAGAAACAAGACAAAGGAAACAGGTACTAGAATATTTCATTTAATGACTATATGACAGGTCCATCATAGATCATTATTTATAGGTCACTTTCCTGTCAGCTGTAGGATTTCTGGCCGTAATCATGAGAGTCAACACAGACTTCCGAATAAAAACTTTCAACATGATAGAGATAATTCAGAGCAGGACAATAGATGCATATGACTATGCTTTGCTTCCTTTCTTATATCAAAAATGCCAAGATATTTCCCTATTAATTCCTTGGCATTAATAGCATTATTTTCTCCTTTCACCAACAACAAGCAGAAGATATTTTATTAGCAAGATCCTGAACTTCACTGAAGATAAAAAGGTAGGAGTCAGCAAGAAGTTTAAAGGAACTTAATTTTTAAAGATATAGTTTTGTTATAATACTTGTTGCTATTGCTCACAAACTTGGAAGATTATTCTCCTCTCTTGTCAATTTTTGTTCTTCAGCAAACAAAGATTTCATTTTTCCTTTGTCTTTTCTCATTTCAAGTTAAGAGGGTGAAACAGGCTTCCTTTTGTTAGCTAGTTAGTTTGGCATGAAGACAACTTAACATTCAGGTCTCCCTTTAGGAATATGGACTAGTCAAGGAGATAAAATGGCTAATAGTTCTGTCCTGATGTGAAATTATGTAACAAGTGCTAGTAGCATAAAGCTGAATTTTGAGAGGGTTTTTGCTCCAGTATTGAAACTGAAAAACAAAAATATCTTGAGTCAGCCTAAAACAACTACATCACCACCAACAACAAAGGTTTTCCCTAGAGAATGAAAAAGAATTGCTTAAGTTTCTAACAAAAATGTTCCAGAACCTTTGCCCAGATGGAAATATTTTAAACCTGTTTCAAAAGTAAAGGGACAAGAAATTTCAAGATGAAAAACATGCACCCATAAACTAAATCAAAAAGGTAAATAACCCATCTCTCTGCCCTAAATAAATGTTGTGCTCTTTCCATCAATAGGTTTCATCACATCCTCCTTTACAGCCTTTCAACTTTCAGTTTCTAAATTCCCTGTGGCCACGAGCAGACCTGTAGGACCAGAGCTGTTTAGAAATGTTCTTGCCTGTGAAATCTGGATTCTCCAAATATTGCTCATCTATGATAAAAATATATATATTTTTTCACTTCTTTTCCTGAACTAGGCTTAAAGAAAGTTAGAGCAAGCTCTGCCATCTCTAAGCACCCTTGGCATCCATGACACTATGGGGTAATGGTTCTCTTTTACACATTCCTATCAAAGCTGTTTCTTTATATAAATAAAATTGCAAGTTGGACTGCATACAGATGGAAAGAAAGCTGAAAAAGAAAAGCATCTTCAGTTCTGATCATTCAAAAGAATCACTCAGATTCTTTTGAAGAATCTGTCATACTGGTACGGCAGATTCAAAAAATGATGACAAAATGAGTCTGTCATACTGGGTATGAGGATTTACTCATTTCAAAAATTCCAAACTCAATAAAATAGGTTTGCTTTGTTCATTTGTTCTTTCTAGCAAAACTATAGATTTGAATTTTTTGATATGTCTTGAATTGCTACATACACACATACAAATATATATATATGCCCTCCTACAAAAAACATATCTAGAGGATATTCTATGCTCTGGTGGCAATTTTGCATAACTCCTGAAAAGAACAACTTTTAGAATCCCTCTCTAATCACAAGTGACACAATTCAGTGCAGAACTTACACCCTTGTTGGACAGGTAATAACATTTTTCTAATTTTAATGTTTTAATATCAAGATTTCTGTTTTTATTTGCTTGTTTTAAAGGACTATAGGAATATGCAAGTTACAGAATGAAATAGGCCACACAGAAGTTTTCATTTAAAGCTCCATAGTAAAAGTCCTTCTATGTTTATTATTTTCTATAAATTCTGTAATAGGAATTCTGTGCCAAAAATTAGTTAAAGGAAATGTACCATTTCCATATGACATGGGTGCTAAATCCAGTTCTGACAGAGTCAAACCACTCTGCTGAACTTTCTGCTAAATGCCCTGTGAACTTTCTCTTGCAAACCAGTCGACTTCTGAAAGCGTTTGCAGGATCTGTGCTAATTGTCAAGTTAATATTCATTTGCATCCATAGAATGGATCCATACATCCATAGGACTTTTCTTTAAAAAAGTATAAAAATCTAAATGCTGCAGAACTGCAAGTAGTATTAGAAACTATCTAGAATCCAGCTCTTTATCTTAGAACCAAATCATTGTCAAATATTAGAAGAGATATTAGATGAATTCTTGAATCGAGTCTGCTTTACCAGTCTTAGTGCTTGGAATCACCATTGTTACACAGTGACTAAAAATAAGGAAATCTATAAAGTTGCTGGCAGACCTTTACCTCCAACTAGTAATTCTAGTCAGAAATTACAAAACAGGTAATTTTTGACAGTAGCAAAATGCTTAGACATGAACAAATACCAGAGAACATTTATACTATAATTTTGGCAATAGTCCTGGGCTGCTCAAGGATAGGAAGAGAAATGGGCTTCCATCAGCAGATGCCTTCTTTTAAAGGCTCTAATTCTAACTAACTACTGGCTAAATTCTGCACTTTTACAGTGAGTTTCTTTCATCAGCACATTGTTTTACTCTTTACAAACTAAAGTGTAACTCTCCTTTAAATCTATAAACAGTTATTAAAAATACTTAATTGGCAGAGTGTTTTCTTGTTAAAATGTCCTTTGTTCGAAGAAAAGAAATTTGGAAATTCATCCCATACGTGAAGAAAACCCACACTGAAATATAAGACCTATAACTGGCTGTAGTTTTTCTTCTAAGCCGTTTCCTCAAAGGCCCAATGCTAATCTTGTTCTGCCTTGGTATCCAGCATAAGAAATGTAGATGAGAAATCAAAGCCGATGCACATTTATCTGGTCTCTGCACGCATTAGATTTATTTCTAAATTAGAAGTGCTTGATATTGTATGCTTCATGATTGTTGAAACTAGACAGGCCAGGAGGAAACATCAGATTCACATCCTCAAAGAGAATAAAATTTCACATAAATAAGTGACAGAAATTTAAGCACAGTTTATTCAGGAGAAGGGTTTGACCACACAAGCACTGGAATATAACAATAGATAATTGTTTATTTTAAAAGATTTATTTAAAGCTTTGGCTTTAATAATCACCAAAAGAAAATTCTGATAGCCATCAAAAACTACAATGAAAAATGATCACATAGAACATGAAACTTGTATATTTTTATTAACTTTTTCTTCTAGAAAATCATATGAGATATGAGGGTTTTTAATGAAAGGAAGGGTTTAACAATGTTAATGCAAGTTTTATTAATTCCTTAAATGGTAATTTCAAACAAGATTTTTTCCTCACAAAGCATTATTAAAATGCATATGAGAGAGTTAAGGATGATTCAATGGACAAGAGTAGGAAAGACTTGGTTTCTCTGTCTTAAAAATACATTAGTGTTTACTCTAAAATATATGTACTACTTAATAGACCAAATAGTTAACCCACAACCCCCGCCCCCCCCCTCGCCCCCCCCATAAAATTTTATTTCCATGAAACATGGAAATGTTTGGATAATGGATATGCCATTATCTAAAATAATGGTCTGCAATGTTTGGATTATTTTTCAGTACAGAATGTTCAACATTCATTCCAAGTTAAAATCACATTGGAAAATAGATATTGTGCATTATTTACCTATCTTTGTGATAATAAGCTATCTCCTAAAGCTGATCCTTCCTTAAAAAGATCCTAGCACACAAGGTAGAATGCAGTGTGATTCCTGACTAAAGCTATTTCCAAGGCAAGTAGGCAAAAATAACTGCATTCTCCATACAGTTTAAGAAAGATCTTTTTCTCTCTGTTAATTATCCTTCCACAGCAGTGTACCAATAAGGACAAGTATGATATTTGCTGACTCTAGTTCTAATTCATTAAGAGCATTTTACTTGGAATATCACTTAAAAGCATGATTTTAGCTTGAAGAAGATGCTCTAATATGATTTAAACCTGTTGCCTCCTAGAGAAATTATGTATGTATATAATGCTATCTTAAACCAACCTGACTCTCTAAAATCCCCAGCCCTTTAGACAGAATTTTTAAGCAGCTGAAAACTTTTTCTAGATGGCCATTTTCCTGGAGTCAATAAATATTTTCTGTTTCTATGAGAAACACAGAAAGGCTAAATTCCTCACCAACAATTTCACGGTGAGCACAGTGATGATCCAATATTGTCAGCCAATACTGTCCATGATATCCATTAAACAGAGGCTGTATTTGTCAAGACTGTAAGTTTAAGGGGAAAATGGTAAAGGAAGAAAACCAGCAATCCCTCCAGCTATCTAGACTAGATTTTTCATCAATGATGTACAGGTTTATCCAGCAATAAACTAATATTTCATCTTATCAGCCCATCCTTTTAGCAGAGTTTATCATGGTAACAGGCTAAAACAAATTTCCAATATCCCGAGGGGAAGTCTGACTGGATGTGAACATGTGTGCAGAATCGTACAATTAACAGAAGAATAGTGGCAGAGAAGAATCAGGGACACTGTCCAGGGAAAGTAAAAATGCTCTAAAAAGAGATTTTCTGAAAACAGCAGCTTCAGATGTTTACAGAGACATAGGCAAGATTTGACATGAAGTAGATGGGGAATGGAGAAAATTACAATCTTTATACATTCAACTATACCCAACTAATCTGCCTCAAGAATATTCAAGCTAATTATGTTTGTTGGGCTCTTTAAATATAATGAAATTCATTTGAATGTTTCAGATTTTTTGGCAATGGTCTCAGCAAGAAAGAAGTTCTTGGCTTTCTTCATCTTTTTCAGAAAATTTTTATTTCTGGTTCTTCCTGATCCAGTTTATATTGAGGTCTCTGTCTCAGAAGCACAATGTTGAATTCCTAATGCTAGATGGAAAAGGGTGATGATTTCATGAATTATTAACAAATTTGTAGCTGTCTTTTAAACTTAAACCTAGAAATATACTTTTAAATACTGGAGGTATTGATGGTCAGGACTGGCAAGTATAGAAGAAAATAACACATAGTTTGGTTGCAGCAGGTATACCACAGGCAAGCTGTTACTGAGAACTATTAGTATTCTCTGTCCTTAAATGCAAAAGAGCTTAGAGTCCAAAGAAAACTATTCTCCATGAATATAATTTATAGGAAGAATCTCTGTTCAGTAGGAGACAAAGAATATCTAAATAAAACATCAGCCCAACAAGTTTTTTCAGACACATATTATTTAAATTAAATTTTAGACAGATTTAAAATAACAGCTTCAGCCGAAAGCAAATGTTTTGATCTGGGCACCACTGAAAGTTTTATGGTCCCCTTAGGTTTACTACTAATGACAGAAGCTTTTTGTGTGCTGGATCAAAGCCAGTTTGTATTTTTTAAGAAATCATTTTTTTTTTCCCTAACAAAAATTTTCTCCATCTGGGGGAAAAAAAAAAGAAAAAAGAAGAATGTTGTATACATTAGTGTCAAATTCAAGGGTGCATATACAAAACCAAATTGTTAGAGAGAAAGTAATAACACATGTAAAGTCATCAAAGCTGCACAGTAGTGGAGACAGCACACAAGGTCATTCATCATGTTTTCTTTTGCAATTACATCGCTGAACCTTTCTACCACATGCACAGCTCATTGCAAATATGATTCCTGGTTATATGATGCTCATAAAAAAAAAAATCAAGATTCTCAGCTGTAGTATGCAGGGAGCCTTATGGTTTTATCACTGCCTAGGAGTAAAGCTCAACTCTGAGTGCAGTAGATACTCGCAGGGGGTTCAGTGGGAATTGTACCTGCTAATGCCAAAGCCTCCTACGGGCCAGGGACATTACACGCGTCAGAGAAGCACTTGTATCCATGAATCAAAAAACCCAGGGGAGCTTTCGCTCAATGTGTTGTGCAGGAAGGGACTCTGCTGGAAAGGCCCTTAAGTGAGAGCATTAAACCAGCTACATCATAACGCTTACCACATACTCCCATGGTACTAAAGAGAGTAAAATAACAACTTAAATAATCAACTGATCTTTTCCTTGTTCCAGTGCTCCTTCAGCCTTCTTTTTAAGGAACTCTGGAGGGTTTGCCCACTTAAGCGCAATTTATTTTCTAGAAGCAGATTATTTACTGTGTCGTATCTACAGCATTTTATAACATGAAGCAGATTATTCATTGTGCCATATCTACAGCATTTCATAACATCCTTGCCTGCAGCAAAATAGCTCCACATTTTAGAGTAGCTTTTGCCAAGGGACCAGCATCTTCTACCGCAGGAAAAGACACTGCCACCCTCAGTCACCCCATAGAACAGTTATTTTAATTATTGAATATAAATGGGTGTATGAACTTCATCTTCTCATTATAGTGGCTTCATCTAAAACTCTTCTATCTGCTTATCTCTGAGAAACACAGTCAAATCTATCAGAGCAATGCAGTTGAAGTACTATTGCAGTTTTGCTTTGGTGGTAAGGTGCGAGCCGCAAGAGGTTAGAGTATACCACAAAGGCTCAAGAACAGGGCAGGCATGAGAATAAACCTTCTAGAGTGGAAATAAGGTTTAACAGTAGTTATTTATGCTCAACAGAGAGTTCAATGGCAAGAATATTCTTTTATTTTAAAATACAAGAAGGTCAGGACCTAAACAGAGAGTGAGAATATAGTTGAAAACACTAGAAAAATGAGAGGAGGCACATGTGGCATTGATATTCCTCTTGATGTTTATTTTAATATGTAACACAATCAATGTGATTTTAAAGTTTTTTTCCTAGTTGAAATGTGATAAATAAAAATGTTCATCTTAAATCCTACTTATTTCTCCTACAGGAAACTTCCCTTCTGACCTCACATCTCATGGAAGAAATTAATATAATTTGCATTAAGATGTTACTCCTCAAAAGAGTATTTTTATGATTTGAATCCAATACAAACATACTGCTCTCTGAGGAGTGATAGATTTGAGCAGCTGCTTAATACATTGGACTGTATTTGATCATGGACTTTAAGGACACTATGGCAAAGCATCAGTTAAAAAAGTGACTTCATCTCAACCTCTGCCAATTTAGCACTTCCTCAATTTTTATAGCAGAGATTTGTGATTTTACATCTGCTAGCTAGTTACAATCCCCTGCCCAAAGTAGCTCAATGCCTTTGCTCTGAAATGATGCAGCAACTGCTCCGGTCACATTCTGGTGAGCAGTTCAGTTTGTACCAGCTCTTGTGCTTGTCTACAAGTTCTACTAGTAATTTTTTGGAAGACACTTAAAATTGTTTATTCTTTCTTCCCATAAACAGAGGTGATGACTATTAGAGATGCTATTATGTAGAGATGCCTGCCTTGTATTTTTGCACAGTAAGGATGCACACTTGCAAAGCATTTCCTCCAAAGAACCGAGACCACTTGAACGATAATGTGATTTGAATTAGACTGTTCAAATCTTAGCAGTAGCTAAACACAACCATTACAGCATGTCATGAAGTGGTATAATATTGAACTACACCAAATCTGATCCTTTAGAGATCTCTACTGCTCTATGTACTCACACATCCTCCTTACCAATCTTACTTGAGAATCTAAGAAATAATATAATGCTCGAGTTTTTAAGTCCTAGGAATAATATTTGAGCTTCTAACTGTCAACAAAGAGAATTGTAGGTTCCCAATGCATTATTTTGCCCAGGACTTATATCAGACCCGTCAGTCCTTTTCTCATGTTTTAGACATTAGTATTATTCTGGGTTTCCCACCTCTGGAAAGGTCTCCCTTATTTTACTATGTTTTGCAGAAAAACAAAGAAACGCTACTGGCTTGTGCTACTTCTTTAGATCTCCTAACATATCCAAGAGTTTCTTATCTTGGTCTATTGATCTAGGGAAAAAATAGCAGAGGATGTTTCACATTCCCCTCTACCACAGGAGGTAGATTTGAGTCTTTCTGTAATGTAATTTTTGTCTGTTAATTTATGATCGCTATATCTCCAGCTTAGCTCCAAGTACAGAATGGAAATATCTATTGATTTTTCTGCTGTTTTACACTGATATAGTTCTGATTTTACCATCTGCATCTCAAAATGGAACTGGCTTTTTTATTATTCTACATTTTAATGTCTTTTGATTGTCATATTATTTTTAAGTGTCTTAGTAGACAGCCACCTGTTTAAGCCTGAAAGTTATATTCATTGTTATTCCAGTTCTATGAAAATCTTATTTTGTATGATTGCACAGATACTTCCTTATAATCGGGTTATTTTCTGACTAGCCTAACTTTTTAATATATATGAGATCATGGGTTTTTGAGCATGGTGGTCTTATTGGTTGCCAGTTTTCATCAGGACTTCTTTTTTAAAATTTATTTTTCCTGTCACTTACAACATTAATTTGGGAAAAATAGTTCTGTTTAAAACTCCAAAAATACATTATACATTGATGCCATAGTCTGGTTTGTATGGCATGTATTACTAGTACTTAGGCAAGTTCTACCCTTAAATCAGTGATTAACTCCTCATCATCCTCTAAGTGAGGTCCAGTAACACTCTGCTGGGCATAGATTTTCTATTTGAGGAATCATTTACAAGTATTTATAGAATATCTAAGGAATCTCAGATTTTCACTAACAGTACAGTAATGCATCACCTAAATTGAGTTCACTCTTCACAGAGGCTAGGTGACAATTTTCTAAGAGAAAAGAAAAAAAAAAGCGGCTTAAAATCCGTTTTTTCAAGACTAAAGCCCCTAAGTATCCCTGGTTCATGTCTTTGCTAAACCTTCGCTTGGGGTGCTGGTGGGCTGCGCAACAGCTCTGAGTGCCTGGGACTACATGGACCTTCTGCAACGTGCTGAAGTTCACCTGGTCACTGCTCCACTCTACAGCACAGAATAACATTGACGGGGTGAAAGGAGAACTGTGGGGCACAGCAGCATGTGGCACTAAGGCCCTGCAGGAGGGATTGTGCAGCCAGGTTGGAAGAGGTATTGCTGGCTTTTCTTTTTATTCTTTCTTTTCTTTATTTCTTTTTTTTTTAAACAGGGTTGTTATACTTGGAGCTGCCTCTTGTAGAGCTATAATTCACAGTGTGGACAACTTCAAGCCCAGAGGAAGATGCTCTGTAGCTCTAGCAGATGAGAAATTTCGGTTAATAGTTGGCATGCTATAAATCCTGCTAGTGTGAAGTATCCAAAACCAGAGGTGAAAGATTTGGGAATCTCCTGTTCCTATTGCCCACTGGAAATAACATTCACAGAGTTAAGCCAGAGGAGCTTGCCAGCTTTATAGTGTAATTGCATCATATGGCTGGAGAGAAAGAGTGCATAAGGAACAACTTTCCTTTAGGAAACACCACACTCTGATGTTTCAAAACAGAGTTTTCTCAGAACTTCTGGCTAATTTCAACCAGAAATTAAAAGATTCCTGGCATCCAACCAATCCAGACCTAAAACATCTGAATAAAATTTTAATGAACCAGAAACCCTGTTTTACATCTTTTGACATGGCAGCAAGATTTGAGAAGCTTATTTGTTGTTCTTTCCCCAAGGCATGGATAGTTGATATTTCAAAATCAATTCTCTTCTCTTTTCTCTAGTGACATGTTTTGGGTGCTCATTTTGAGTAGCAAAACCTGGGACATGTGTTTTAAATTCCAGCATATTTTGAATCTCTGTTTTGTCACAAAGGTAAAACTGCTTTATTCCCACAGATTTGGCTTGCTGCCTCCAAGTCCACAACCTCTGCTGTTGATTGCTAATTGTTCAGCTAGAGACAGATTTTGAGCCTAGATAAGATGTAGTCCATGGACATTCATGGTCCATAATGTATTTACAGATACCTTGTGGTCAGCTGCTGAGTTGTCATTTTCTAGTCCACAGCCTGTTCACTCGCCAGAGGGGCATGGTGAGGCATCACACAAAAAAGAATACGCTTCCTTAAAGGCCTAAAATACTTATACAGAGTAGGAAAAGCCTGGAGATTTATAACTAGGGAGGATGACCATTTCTTTCATTTAAAATGTAAAGAGTATCTAAATTAGTACTTAACTACTGAGGTGTATGAAATAGGAACATTTGATTGAGTGTTTATCAAGGAATTGCTTAAGGAACTGTATACATTCTTAAGAGCAATAGTAAGTTAGTGCAAAAATAATTAGATATAATTTCAGGATAGGTCATCTACGTTCATAAATGAGCCCAAACACTTGCATACCCATAGCATGATAGCAAGTAGATGTTTGAGTGTTTGCTGAGCTAATTTGACATGTGAATTTGAGACTTTACATGTACAATTCATTTACATTGACACAGAATTATTCAGGAAAAACAACACTGGCCTCACTGAAGATTGATGAAAAATATACTTCAGAGAATCATTTTGGTGTCTTGAGAATACTTTAAAGATACCATAACATTGGGATATTGTTCAGATGACAGAGTTACACAACAAAAAGAAGAGTTACTATCTGACTAAGAAGCACAAGCTTCTTTAAATTGAATAGACTTTAAAAGTTCTATTTGACCAAGTTACAAAAGCACAGATGACTTGGCACCTGGGTAGGGAACGACAGCCCAAGAATACTGTACTAAGGGACATCAGTGTGGAATGCAGTTCAGATGTGCAGAGTACTCATTTTGCATGTGGTGCTGGATATGTACAGGAAGATGGTTGTGGAGCCACTCAAATAAAGGGATGAAGCTCTGCTGGAATTGAAATTCTGGAGAAGATGTTACCGTGTTGCATGACTTTTGTGTCTGCACAAAAGTCTTTTTTCTTTGACACACACTTTTCAAAAATATGATGCAAAACTGTCAACCATTTCAACAATTTATATTCATTTCTGAATTCCTTAAGGAGAAAACTTCTGTATTCAAAAACTATGGAAACGGTCAATATTGACCACTTTTTCATTTAAATTTTCCATTTGAGGGCATAACAATATGCCACATTCCTAGTACTGGACATTGCAACACTTCAAATGTGGACAGCTTTATTTTTTTATTAAGGCTCATTATGAAGGCTGATTATTTAGAATCTGAACTAAACAAAAATAAAATTTTCATGTTAGATAAGTAAACATGTGTCTGTGAGAAAGAAATACAAAATTCTCCAAGT
>JAUBOD010000925.1:831683-871236 GCA_032353885.1 Nothura maculosa
GGATGATTTTTGGGCTGTCTGGCAGAAGCATATTTGAATTATTTATCTCTTTGTTCAGTCCTGCTATCAAGTCAGATACCATCTATTTAATGGTTACAAAGCTGTTATTTGGCCAGGTTTTCCATCATGGAAGTAGTTTCATTTCTTGATTTTCTATATAGTACACTGAACTACATCTAACTGTAGGGTAAACAAGGGTGAAACCTGTCTGTAACTGGCACTAAATGGAGATTTAGCAGCTGGAGTACATTCCTATAGCTTAATAGATATAACTGGAACTATATTACTCCCAGCAATTTGCTCCTTGTTGCATTAATGCTAATAGCATTAAGAAAGGGAACAAACTAAGCTCATAGCTGGTGATCTTAAAACAATTTCTGTTCATTAAGCTCATTAAGTTCCTGTAACAGAACTTCACAGAACTTAAAAATTTTTTAAAGCTGGGAAATACAACAATAGTTTGAAAGATTTTCCAAAATATAGTCCTGATATCCAAATCTTTTAATATGGAATTTTTCATTGCGTGCTGTTCCCCTCTTTCCTTCGACATTAACTATTAATTATAATAATATTCATGTTTTCCACTTTCATTTAGCCTTTTCAAACTATCTCCATACTTTTAAGTACACAGGGGCAAAGTTTCAAAACTTTTTTCCTTGTTTCCATCCCATTCTTATTTTTCTAATAAAGAAGAAACATTTCTAGCAATGTTTCTTTTTGAAACAAAGTTTTCAATATTTAGAATAAAGGGCAATATATACATGAAAGTCCCATCTGACATCAATTCTATTTTTTAATGCCACAGTCGAAGGAGAGTTAAAAAAGCAAAAATCAAAACTGAAGCCTCAAAATGCAAAAGAAACTTTTGTTACATTTTATTGCAGTTTCCCATAAAAATGAATTAAAAACAATATTTATCAAGGGAGCAGATATTTCCAAAAGGCCTGTCCTACTCCATGAGAAAATGCTTTTACATTCTTAACCAGATCTAACTTAGCCCGGAGTATTCCTTATCTAATAGGAAAAGGCTTCTTCCTGAGATGATACAAAAACCCACCTAATCCACCAGCCATCATTAAAAATGACTGTGTCAGTGTCAAAACGCTTGGCTAATCCCCCAGACCGCTCTGTGAGGGGGACACTGAGGAGCCGATCAAACTGAGCAGCTCATCTATCGTTTGCATTCAGGCTATCCCTTACTTAAACCAATGATTATGCAAAACAACATCATCTAATGTGACTGTCATTGCAACAGAAAGCAGTGAGTATCCACCTGGTTGTGCCTCAGCTGAACAGCTATCTAAATCCCATCAGCAGCATCTTTATGACTCAGGGCATGTCTACAAAAAGCCTCAGTTGTGCTACTAGCAATTAATAAAATACTCATCTCTTGCAAACTGAGAACTGTAAACCTGCAAGGCATTTGAATTTCAGAAACGTTATACCATTTTATGTGCAGTTATTAAAGAATTTCAGTTTGTGACAAGTCTCTTCTACATGAAAATAAAATTATTACTCTGGGTTTTTTTTTTCAAGAAGGTATAGAATTTTAACACTTAATTATCTATAAAACAGGTTGTAGATATATCACATGGGTACCATTCTGATTGATTATTTTCTAACTGAATACCCTAAGTAGACACTTTACAAGAACATTACAGATCCTACTCTGCTGACTTTGTCATTTAGTGTCTGGTGTAAATCATTCCAGATTTCTCAAATGTGTTGAAAATGTGTCAACAAAGAAAGCAGTTCCCGTAGTCATCGATTGACCTGAAAACAGCATTATCCAGCAAAGAAAAAAGGTGGTTCTATTTTGTCAGCCTAAGAACAAATCGAGGTAGTACTAAACTCACTTCCTTTCTCTTTACAATTCAGTTATTAAAAAGAGAACTCTATACAAAAATGGTATTCCATGTCCCTATTTCTACAGAAAATTTAAATTGAATCTTTGGGAGAAAAGGACATTGCCATAGAGCAAAGAGCATCTGCATCTCTGCAAAGATTTGTACAAATAAAGAAAGAGAACAGAAGCCACCAGGCACCTCTTCTGCTCAGAGCCACTGCTTCAGTTGCTTAAGATGTTAAGACAAATGCTTAACAACATGCTCGACTTCCTTGCAAAAGATGTGGGGAAAATTGTATTTTCCAAGCGCATGACCATAAGCTGCAGAGGAAACCAGACTGTACAAACTAGCCACCTCAAAAGAGATGGACTTCTTATTTCTTTTTTTTTTCTATAACAACTTATTACTAAAAATGGAAACAATAATGTTTTCTTCTCATAAATGCTGAGATCTTCATTTACCACCTGAAAGGATAGCAGCTGAATGCAGCAATAGCAAGCGCCCTATGTTTTCTGACAGAATGTTTTTTTTAAAACAAAATGCCAGTCCCTTGAAAATGAACCATTTCCAAGGGATGTGTCAATTCCTAAGAATTCCTAGGAAGACCAGGTGAGTCCCATCAGAAATGTACCTGGTTTCTTTCTAAAAATTGTTTCCTTCTTCTGGTAAATGACTAGAGACTTGAAAGCCTGAGGACCATCCCCCAGCCTCAGGGCTGCAGGGCTTCTCAACCAACAGGCACCAAACACTCTACTGCTGCTCCAGCCCCAGTTTCACATCCTTCCCTTGCTGCTGCTTTCCCAACATTGTGGGGAGCCTGCAAGAGAGCCAGAAAATGTTACAGAGTCTGCAAATTTGGGAGCTTCATGAGATGCATCATTCTGTTTTAGAATGATTTTACAGGGGTATAGCTTGGTAGTTTTCCAAGAAATTTGTGTTCTCATTCTGATCTAACTTAGACTTCTAAAAAAATTCTTGGAATAATTTGAAATGCCAAAAATTTATCTCCATGAAAGGAAAAAAAAATCCCAATTTCTACATTAAAAAAATCTGAAATCTATCAATTGTAGAAATCCCTGAGCCTGGATCTTAGAGCACTAAAGGCCTCAGAGAGATGTAAAAGTTGCATCCAAAATTTGGTCATGCCTCAATGCATTATAAATGCCTCTTGTAACTCAAAATAACAATAGAACAGAGCTTTTTGGCATAAATCCAGATTGAAGTTGCAATAAAAAGTCAATGTTTTTGTAATACTCTGTCAATTCTTGATAAGCACATTACTCAGGGTTTCATGACAATGTGTAGGAACATAGAAATATGAGATTAATTCAATGCACATTTTATTTTTAATCACTGCCCAACTATAAAGTTATTTTATGTATTCCGTATATCATAGCACTATTCTGCAGAGACGATCCAGTCCCTTTTGCTTCAGGAAAAGTTACATAGTGCACTGTGGGATGCAAATTGAATGTGCAGCAAGACAAAAATAAAAGGATCAATATTATCATTTCCCACAGATTTATGAGGATTTAAAAGTAATAGTTCTTTCAAAACTGGAACAGATTTTAATGGCTTAGAGCTAAATGCCTACAAGTTATTTGAAACCTTGCTGGTTTATGAATATTGATCCAATATAGTTTATGCATGTGTTTTTATAAATAATGTATAAATGCCTTGAGCTGCAGTTAGGTGCTTCTGATCAAGATAAACAAGCCTGTGGAATACATTTAAAGCGTATAAGATGCTAAGTACAAGGACAGCTCCAAACATGATCTAAGCTTGGAAATGTAATGCAAATGGAGAAAGCTGAAACAAAAGCTATTTGTTTAAAATGTGATACCTTAAAGGAAAAAGAAAGGCTAGTGATGCATTTAAAGATATTTAGATGAGCATTACAATTTGTAAGTCCTGTTGCCCCTCTCTTTCGAGATGTAAGGACAAAGCACTCAGATTCTAGTGTTGTGAGAAACTCAGGGGCAGTCCTGAGAACGCCATTCATAACGGTGACCCCAGTATCTGCCTCCAGCAAGTGTGCTTATAAGAATCAAAATGTTCAATAACACCCAGAAGACTTGTTCCATTGTAAGCGCTCCCGCACAAAACACAGAACAACTAATCTGCTAAACTGGGGGAAGTCCTGTCCTGCCTTTAATGTGTCTGCAACCGCAGAGGACAGTACTATGGGAGCCCACCTGAGCCAGGTTGGTACCTGGAACACACACCTTGGTGTTCCCGCCCAGCAGAGATTTCTTATGTAGGCTCCCTGCCTTTGGGTGCCTACCACATCCACAAGGCCAGATTGATGCCTTTTCTTGCAAGGCCAGCTGCTTTTTGCCAAACTGGATGCTGTGGTATCTGTTACATGTTTAAGACCAATAACAAGCGAAGTTAAATGAACTTAAATTTTCCTAAGCATTTGTGGAAGAAAGGAATAAGGCACAATCCTACAGTTGCTGTCCCCAAAACTGTTGTTCAGCTGTTGCTTGTGCTTCTAGTTATCTAAATTCTGTAGTAGCTTTAGGGTACATATGCACATATGTCCGATTAGTGTATCGCATGCAATGGCTCTGCTCCAACAGCCGTCCATACTACATATCAATTACTTTGCATCTGGACTCCACTCTGGGGGGAAATACAGGGTATCTAGTTAAGGAAATCCAGATGTTCACCAGAAGGTAATATGTGCTAGTGTCCTAAAAACATAGAGACTGTCAACACATCCTGCTACAGTCTGTTTTTTCGAGCACACATAAATTTAATATGCCAGTGTGTCTTATAATGTACTGTAGCACTTCACGACCTCATTTCATGCCCCAGCACAGCAGTGCACAGCCAAAAGACACATCTCAGTGTCCCTCCCACCTGCATTCATGGTGTGCTCCGAGGGTTAGAGACCCTAATCCTGCCCAACTGTTTTCCAATTGCTGAACTGATATGATTGCTTGTAGGAGAACTTTCAAGCAGTAGATTGAGAAGACAGCAACAAAGTTGGCCTAGGCAAACTAAATAATGCTGTATCAGGTCTAAAACTGGAAGCCTGGGGAGAAGAAGAACTTCCAGAAGCCTGGAAAAACTGGGGAGTGGAGACAAGAGATTTATATTACAACAAGCACATCTCAGTATTTCCAGGAAGTCCTTTGGTAGAGATATGGCTTCTGACTGTCTGTGAATGTCGGTGCTGGAGCAAGAGCTCCACATGTGAATGCCAGAGCTCAAAAAACAGGTCCTTCTCTAAGCACTCCCCAAATGAGAGATGTTTTCCCATTACCCTACTCTCCTAAAACAAGTCCAAGGAAACCTGATGGCCAAGGCCTCTCTCAAATATGGATCCTCTCTCAAATATGGATATGGGCAAGGAAAGTGAAGAGAGAGAACATGAGCATGCACAAATGGATAAAAGATACTCATTGCAGAGTGAATTAGGAGGTGAACATACCCTACCTCCCAAGAAAAGAAAAATCAGTTCATAGACATTTGTGTAGTATCTGTCTGCAATCATCAAGCATCATTCTATGATAGGCTTTGTCTATGAGCAACAAAGCAAATGCATTTTTGAAGTAGTGAGCACTGCAACGCTTTAAAAATACAGCCATACATGCTATGAGCAAACCCCTCTCATGACATGTCATGTGAGCATCAGCAGTGTTGGTGAAGGGGTGATGGGTCAGACTTTTTTTCCCCATTCGGCTAGACATTTGTTCAATTTTTTATATTAAATCTAGCCCTTAGTGCTCTTTAATAAATATAGAAACAAGAAAGGACAGAATTTGTTAGTTGAAGATTATTGGAGCCTGAAAACATATACAATGTCTTCAAGAAAATGAAAGCTTTCTTATTTACTGGGAGAGGTCTCCTGCTCAACATGCTAGGCTTGGAAGATAAGCTTGTTACCAGCCTAACCTTGGGTCAGGAGTCACTTCAGAATGAAGCTTCAGTATGAACTCTTGTCAACAGATTAAGTTAGGGATGCTATTTCTAGTCCTCATGCTGGGTAGGTGCAACTTCCTAGACCTGTCTTCCATCACAGATGCCTGGTCAGGAACCCAGACCACATTGGAGCTACTCATATGGCACATAAGGCCCTACTCCTGTGCCTTAGTGCCCAAGTGAGGCTTTCAGGGCTCCCTGGTCTTGCCCACTGCCCAACTCACCTCTGCAGGGCTCAGCAGGCCAAGGAGATGTACAAACCCAATGCCCCATTGAGCACTTGCCCCTATGGTCAGGCTACTGAAGGGGTGGAACAGCTGAGGTTTACCTGAGCAGCAAGATCAAGAGGAGAAAAGGATAGATTTCTTACTTGAAAAAAATGATACTGAGCTTCACTAACAATTTATGAGAGAAGAGACTTCAGCCAGAAACCTATTCCTCACACACATCTGCCATGATTTGACTAATATCCTTATGTGACTGGTCTCCTCAAACACTAATCCTTTGGAAACTCTATTTATTGAATTTTCAATTTCATTTTATTACTTTTCATTTAATTTGAGCAGATTCAACATTTATGCATTCCTTCAATGAAGGAAAAATATGTGGAATGGGAAAATCATTGTCACTCTCTTTGCCAACTGAAGAGTTTTTTAATGAAATTTTAAATCAAATCCAAAATCGTTAGCTACAAGAAGAGAATTCAGATTGTATAAATAAAAATGCAACTTGAATCATGGAACATGTTATTTTGGATCCTAAATCACGAGGTTTTAATTATAAACAACAAAAGACTCACATATAATAGATTTAATCCCCCAAAAATCTACCAAAGAACAACTTTAAACCTCTCCCAGAAAAATAATCTCTAATGGAAATTTACACAATTTCCCCTAACTAGCTGTTGAACTTTTTCTATATAATCTTTTGCAGCAACACCCATTGGCCAGAGCCACTGTTGGCCACACACTAACCGCCAAAATGATTATGTACTTGGGGGGAGAATACGCCAATAATAATAGCTTGAGTAGGTAGAAGCCATTAGTAAGCCCTATCTGATATCAAACACATACATGCCACGAAAAGAATGATCAAGTTAGGTAAATATCCATCTTCTGGAAGTGCAATTCCATGCAAATCCAGAAGAACTTGAAATTTAGCTTTTGTTTCAGCAAGCTTTCCACTAAGGAGAGGAAGTTTTGATTAAGTTACATTTTGCAGAAGTATAGAGAAAACCACATGTGCCTACCACATTTGTTTGTTTCTCCTAGTGAGCTTATCTCCTTGTGCTCCAGAGACATCCCTTTCTGTGATTTATTTTTCATCTTGTGTTCCAGAAACATGCCTCTACTCCCAACATGCTTGATTGCTAGCTTGTAAACTACAGAATATTGTCTTTTAGGAAATGTAGATACACAGAAAAGAATTTTGCATGTAACAACTGGGAAACCTACCAGGTATTTCTCATTAGCAGCTTTAGCAAAGAGGGGAATAGAGTTATGATTTCTAATCCATATTTATTTCTTCACAAGAAACTTCTAATATACCTCCAGAAATATTTGCCCTGATACTCTTAGTAGGGAAAGAAGTGTGTTTTAGGTTGTTTTGAATGTACTGTTACAGCATTTGTCAAACATTTTCAGTTGATAAAAGTAAAATAATAGTGTTTCCACTTAAGACACAATATTAGGCAGTTTGTGATTTTCTTTCAGGTAGAAGGAACTAAATGAAGAGTCATGCAGTGAGCTCCAGGCTGGCAGCTCACTGACTTGTTTGTGTGTTTACAGCATGTTTCATAGTACAGATGATTGGAAAGGAATGATATTTAGATTCACAGTTGAGAGGTCTAGGGATAGAGTGGGTCATGTTTTAGCATCCTTCTCCTCCAGAGATATTTCCTATCACTCGTACTGCTTGCTTGACCTTCACAGTCACCCTAGTGTCTAACCAATAGCAGCTGCTACAGAGAAACCCTAAAGAACATATTCTGCTTTACCCTTGGCAAACCATTATCTCCATGTGAATTCCTTGGAGGCACTAGCATCCAGGTGGGACTGCTGCTCCTGCGCTGCTGACTTCAGAGATGTGCAGCAGCCAGGGATAAAAGTAAGGCAGGACCCACTAAATCTTGCCTCTGCTTAGTGTCTAAGGAAGCTTTTGCTTTTCTCTGCTTAATGACAGAGGAGATTTTTTTCTACTATTTCAACAAGGCCTCAGTTCTGTGATTTTTTATGATTCTATTTTTTGTTGACATTAAGAAATTAAAAAAAAAAGTTAAACCTTGGGAGGATGGTCTGTAATGGCAGGTTGACCAGTACCACTCGAATTTGGAGACCTTGAGATTTAACGAGCTTCAGGATTCACATTTCAAAACATGACTATTTGCACAAGTGCTCCTAATAAAATCCAACTTCCAAATTCATAATAGCAGCTAATAAATTTGTAACATAACATTCACTTGATTTTTGGATCTTTTCTGCTGAGCATTTTTTCTATAATCTAGTTGTAAGCCACTCTCACAGAGGCAAATACAAGAAAGAAAACAGGCACAAGTATTCACGGAGAAATGTCTGAGGAAACCTGCCAGATACTGTCCCAGTCCCATGTGCCTGGGTGTGGGTGAAGGCAGCAAAAAGAGAGGTGCTGCTGAAGTCATTTTCCTTCACCAGGAAATAACACACGGTAACTGGCTGAAAGGCTGCGCAGATGGAAGTCCTTCAGGGGAAGCCCTGCATTGACATCATATGCAGGCACTGGGATGCAGGGAATTTCTCCAAAAAAAATAGTTCCAAAATGGAGGTTCAATGCACCGTTTTACTTAGATTTCTAAGTTTTTTTTTTTTAAAGGAGAAGACAGGAGACGTAAATTTCCTGTTGTTTGCTTCTTCTAATCATGTCCTGCATCACTATAGAAAGAAGGTGGCAAACTGCACAAAGGAAATTTTCACTTCTTTCATTTTCTTTTTATTGCAGCTCTAGTAAAATATGATATCAATCATACAATAAACTTTCTCAGAAGTGCCATTAAATGTACTTAGAGTAGGAAACACACATCAGACACTCTCTGGTATTTCCACAGCAGTAAATGCGCACTGAAGTAGTACCACGGAGCATTAGAAGGGATAAGCTAACAGTTTAAGCAAGCTTCTGAATGTTTTTTGGGTTTGGGTCTCTTTTCCTCACCTAATCTGTGTCAATGATGGTAACTAAAACCAGTTCCACAGCTGTTTACTGTGTAAAGCAGAAACACATGCAAGGTACTTCAGAAGGCTCCTTTCAGCAATCCAGTATTTGTTTTATTCAGTTCAACACCAATACACTGGGATCAGTGCCAAGGTTATGGATGTTGAATGAATCCCGAAGTGTCTTTTTCCGTTATATTCTGAATCCCCATTCGTATAGTTCACTGCAACAATAAACCTCACCCTCTTCTCACCCATCTTTCTCCCTATGGAGCAATACACACTTTACTTAAAGAACAGTCATCTACAGAGAAACGTATTGATAATACACACCCAGCAGAAAGCTATCATATTATAGCAGGGACAAAATAATTAACCCTAGTCATCTGAGATGGAAACAACACTGAAAACATATATAACAGGCTGCAGGTATGCTTCAAAACAACAGCAGGCCCATAACTTCAGCAGCAGACACATCACTAGGATAGTTCCCAAGAGGAAGATTTTACACAGTGACTATAATAGTAGAAAACTCAAGGCTGATGTGGTTTACCAAGTTTCAGACAATACTTGCAAAACTGATGTCATTGCTAGACCTGGATAGGTCTAGCAAAAATGGTTTTAAAAGTAGATTTCATATGCATGGAAAGGTTGATCTATTTTGAACAAGACAGAAGCAGGTCTGCACTGGCTACTGGACAAAAAAAGATGAGCGAGATGAGCTGACAAGGAGCCTGTAGGCAGGGTTGCCCTCTCCCTGGTCTAGATATCCAGAAGGGGTAAAACTTCTCCACTGTTACCACTCCTGCTATGGTAGAATAAGTTCAGTATTCTTGCTGAAGTATGTATATCTGCAGGCTTCAAAAAACTACAGTCCCTCCACCCCAGTATGTTATTGTGCTACCTTTACTTGTACTGCTCAAACATAAATTATAAAAATGCTTGGCCAGTAGATACAAGCTGTCATAAATCAAACACTCCACAAAATGTGCTTTCTGTATAATAAAGAGAAGCTTCCACCCACCCATTCCGTACCTTCATTTACAAACTTTTAGCTTCTTTCCTTTGAGAACATGGGAGCTCCGGTACTCTCATGCCCCTTGTGAGTTCACTATCCAATTATCTATCATCACCCAGCAGTGATTCACACCCTGAAGTTAAGATTTAGTAGTTTGAAAACTCACTTCCAGCATAGTTCAAATGAAATAGGTCAAAGGGACACATCACTGGTAACTCGGAGAGCACAGATGTTTAACAGAGACAAGTTTCAATTTCATTCTGGCAATAGTTTAGCCTTTGAACTCACAAAGAGCTTAGCATGTTTAACAACAGAGTATCCACGACAAATTAATTTTCATCAGTTTGAGAAAATAATACTTAAACTAAGATTGGTGTTATTTTAAAGCAGAAATAAAAACCTTTAAAAATAGTAAAGAAGGAAATCAGTACTTTAGTCTCTGTGGAATATTCCATAGAACAAATCAGGTTTTTATGGAAGAAAGACCTTATTTCTACCTTCAGAATGGTTAATAGTAAGATAATTGTATCTCCCTCTCAGTATTGAATTTATGTACCTGATTATGTTTCTCAGATTAAGACATTAAGCAGAAATGTGTTTGTCAAGAGAAATTGATATGAAGTTCAAATTTAGATCCAAATATAACTGCTAGACATGAATATTTCCACTATGAGAGTACCGTGAAATCCCAAGTATGGAAGATGCCACTGAATAACTACAGAGATTAGACTACAAGAACAAAAATCCCTCTATATCCTTTCAGATTTTATAAATTAATAAATACATTATAACGCCTACCATCTTCCTTAATCTGATCTGTTCCTTAACCTTGTGGCTAAGGGCCCTGGAGTCAGAGAGGCATAAATCCCACTCCAAATCTTTACCTCAAGTCCTCTGGTGACTAAGACAGGTCACCTTGTACATATTTGTCACCCATAGATTGCTTATCTCAACCTGTTATAGAGCTAGAGCAATTAATGACAGTGAAGCATATTGAATTTCTGTTTGGGAGAGCCTAAGATGTTAGTTAGAGATGTTTAAGATGTTTAAAAAAAGGAGTGTAGGAAAAAAAAAAGGAAAATGAGGGGAAACTCCTCTTTAGGGGAGCTTTTAGTCTACTGTAAAACCTCACACATGTTGACCTCTTCAATACACTGAAATAAAAAGCAGGGTATGTTTTTACACTTTTAAAAGTTCAAGGTGATATAAATTATTCTGTGTGTTTAAAAGGTCTGGTTTACATAATTCAGGAAATTTGCCATTACTTTACTTTCTCCAATTAAAAACATATTATAATGTAATCTACATGAGATCAAGGAGACTATAGTTGTGTTTGAAAAGATTATTTCAAACACATTTACAAAGAACATAGTTATATATTATGAGGAAAGTAGAGGACTTGAAGGTTGCTATATAGAAATTACTTTTGAACGGTTTTTGTTTTGTTTTAAAACTCCATCACATGAAAAATTACTATAGTTTCCAATGGAAATTGCACATGTGTAGGAATGTAAAAATAAGCTTTCAGCCTACTTATCTTTTTTGCATAGTTCTTTCCTGGGGACAAAGAAAAGAAAATAATGAGAGAATTTACTAAACATACTCGGACTTGAATAATCTATTTCAGATGATTACTATTTTGTTTTGTAAGTATAGGAAAACACATTAATGTGATTAAAAGTGATTCACTTTCCAAAACTTTTTGGGAGAGGATGAAAGGCAGGAGGAAATTTCATTCAAGAGCAACATCACCTGTACAATGTCCGTCATTAATGCAAGTTTGAATTAAAGCTGTTGCACTACTACTTTGGAAAATAAGACTCTTTCCTAGAAATTAAAACTCAATGTCTTTACTCATTTAACAGTGCAGCAATTCTAATAGATAAAACAGCTATGTTACATTAGTTTAAAATCCAGAAATTGTATTCAGATGCCTACTCTGGCCTAACAAGTGGACAAGTTGCAACATTTCTTACACTTTATGTCTCGTGAAAAACAGGTTTCCTTAGAATTGCAGAAAAACAAACACACAAAAAAACTCCCAAAAAGATTGCTTCAATATTTCCTCTTTTGCTTTGATTACCCTGCAAAGTCCCAGATATTTCCTAACATCCTCTCGTAGTACATTTAGTTTGGGAGACTGGAGGAAGGGGAGGGAGAGGAGGAAGATTTGGCAAGTCATGTTTTATCAGCTGCTGAGTAGGATGTACTATAAACATAAATATGTAGCCAGTAGAAAATAAGCTAGGAAGTGAATTCTGTGGCCTTGGAATAAAGTGGCCAAACACAAACTAGATCCTGCTTCTCCATAGGATGTCTCAATCTTCAGATTCTTATCACCGGATACAGTGATACTGTAGGAAAAAGTCCAGCGGGATGAACAGAAGGATTCAATTCAGAGCTTTCAAAGATGCAGGATTTTTGTTTTGTTTACAAATGCGGCTTTTAAATGGGAGATTTTTTCATTCTCTTAAGTGCAATTAAAAATATATTCCTTTCCATTATGTTTTGTATTGAACTAGTCCTAGATTTTCTGAAAATGTTAAGCATTCTGTGTTCATAAGAAGAATTGGAAGTTTGATATTTTCTGGAGTTTCTTACTTTTTGTGGGTTAACTGCAATGTGAAACAGAGGGGCCTCGTGGTAGTAGTTAATTTCTGATCAGTATTAATTTAACATGTATCTTATTTCACAGGATGTTAATGTAAACCTCAGGGTGCAATTATACCCTTTAAAATATTTTTCTTAAAACCAGATACTATTTAAACAAAAGAATATTAAACATCAAAATTAAATTAAGCTGCACAGTTAAAGAATATTGAGGAAAAAAATATAAGCATGCCAAGGGGGTTCTGATCCAGTTAAAACTAAGTATTGTGGCCTCCAACCAATAAAAACTTTTCAGACTGTACAATTTTAACAAGTGTTCTGCATTCAGAGGACTAACTCCGTTTTTTCCCTACAGCCCAGACAAATCACGGAGCGTTACCACTCTTCTTGAGTGCTACAACACCCCAATATGAAAATCGACCTCTTGAAAGTTTAAATGTTCATAACATTCACTTGATTGTCTTTTTAGGTTGTGGCTTCCAACTTCATCATGTGAACAGCAAAATTAAAGGTACTGAAATGGAACATTGCACTGTAAAGTATTTTCATATCCTTCATTTTATACCTGAGAGGCAATGATAAAGCTGAGCTTCATCAGACTCAAGACAAAATTAGACCACACAGGACCATGTGCCCTTTGATTTCTACACACATGGTAGTCAAGTCTACCATACCAAATAGTCAATTGAAATTAGCTAAACATATCACAGTGTCATTAAATATGTAGAATGACAGACAAGAAAAAAAAAAAACCAGTGAAACCAACCACTCTAAAGAAATATTTGTAGCCATATGAATAAATTATCTGCTCATTGACCTAGTTAGACTCTAGTCAGGAAATTCACTCATATCCAAAGGGAAAAATACACAAAAAACAGAACTTTGGAAATACACTCGGAACATTTTTCAATCCCACGGCATCTTTCCTCTCATGACCTCTTCCTAACATTAATCCTTCGTGCAAATGCTATCATTCTCTTTTATATGAGACAAAATAGGCACAAAGACACTAGCTTGTGAACAGTAATTTTGGCTCCAAGTATCCAAATTTGGTGGCTGACCTCTCTCAAACAGGAAAAAAGCAAGAATTATTTTCTCACAGTTTAACATGCTGAAGGTCATCTGAAGTTACTACTGATGCCTCTGTGGACAATGGTCTCTTCATAGAAGAGCTGCTAGTGGAGCCATTTTCTTCACTACTCCATTTTTGTGTTGCACTGACTCAAACTCATCTCCCTTCTCCAACTGGTGAGAGGGATTTCTAGCCAATACACTGGTGCTTACACAAGTGCCACAAAAAATTGGGAGAGTAAATCTCTTTATTAAGGCACAACAAAAATCTAGGTCTCCCAAAGAAACAGACTTTGCTGAGAATTATGCAAGGCAGAGGCTAGATAAGTTACCATGTTTTGTATATCATGCCTTTATCAGAAGACTAGCCTTTCTTCACAGTGACATTTCCTCAGAGAAAAAAAAAAAAAAATCAGAACCCACAAAACCCAACAGGATAAACTCATCTGTTTACCCTCATAAAACAGATGTAAGGGGATTCTAGCAACTGAGAAGGGCTACACTCCACAAATATGTGAGTAGCGGGGGTGGTGCAGAAAGGATTTTCATAGTAAATATCTAAGGAGGCAGAAAGGGGGAAGCTAACATGTTTGACATCAAAATAAAACACACGAGATGATGAAATGGACAATAAGAATGAATATGGCTATTTTAAAATAGCTCCATGTCACTTCATTTGATATACATTAGCTAGAAGTTTGACAAAGCATAAATAACATGCAGTAAAAATGCATTTATAAACCTGAACTCCTCTGATTACTCTAAACTACATTTTTTTCCCTTTATAACTTCGCCTCTCAGAACTACTGAATTAAGTTCTGTATTTCTGATTTTGGCAAACAAGATCAATGAGATAAGGAGATCTTAAAATATAAATATCTATTTAATAATGTTGGCATATTTATAAAATATAATTCATAATTGAGAGTACGGATCAAAACGTAACTTGATTTTTCACAGAGATTTTGACTAAAGAGAGAAGTTACTTGAAATGAGCTGCAGTTCAGCCTTGTAGCCTGAATCAAAAAAAAATAGAAGACAATTTGGGATCATTTACAACTCCACAGCTGAAATATCCTTTGGAAGTAAGAAGCAGAGAGAGGGAAGTAGGAGAAGAAAAGCAAAGTGTTAGAGAGGAGTTTGTTCAAGCTTAATCTATCATATAACAGCTTCAAATCAGACGCCAATGTAATAGATTAGAAAGAAAGTGGGCTGATTAGTTAAATAGATAAGCAGATCGTTTAAACTCAAACAAGGTGAAATCTTTTTAATTTATGTTACTTAGAGGATTGTTTGTCTTGGCAAAAGCCTGACAGAAGTTGCTATAACAGCAATATAGATAAGCCAACATAGATAAGCCAACATAACTCCACTTTCAAGAGAAAAGATAAGAGCATATCCTGCGCCCTTTCAGCTGAAGGCAAAATTGTTATTAAGCAGTATTACTGCTTCTCGCCAAGCACATGAAGAGAAGAAACACACCAACATCTAGAGCAGATCTGATCTGGCATAGCATTCACTTTCTGACTGTTAGACTCATTTCACCTTTTTAAATCCCAGGCATTCAGAGCCAAGTAGGAGTTTAGGAAATTCTAGATGAGAGCTTCAATATCCCTTGAGGATTTGTTTTTAATTTCCAGCGATTTGGCACCCCTTGGTGTCCACAACCCCTTGCCAGATGCCCAGGTTACTCACACAAGGTTGGGGAGGAGTCAAACGTCTGAAAACGCTATGGGGCCATGCTCTGCTCAACCTGCTCTCTTGAAACTTGACAAAGCACAAAGGAAAACAAAGTGCTTTGAATCTCTCTCCCCTCTTTGGGCTGGAAAAGAGGAGGAAGACATACTCCAGAAGAAAGCTCCTTGATTGCTATCATATTTGAGTGATTAAGTAGTAATTACCATGAATCAAGGGCTGAGCAAATGATGGGGTTTTATTAGTTCAGGCACGGAGCTGCAAAATATCATGTGGCAAATGTGGTCAGGTTGAAACCAAATCAATATTTTTGTTAAGTTCAACTTAAAAAAAAAAATGAGAAGCAGAATTCATCTTCTATGAATTCTGCATATAGACAGAAATATTTTTCTCCACTTTAAGATTTAAAATATCATTTTTCTGTCTTAAATTCATGTTCATTTTAAATTCAAAATGTCATTTCAAAACAAGCATTTCAAAGACTGCAATCCAAAAAAAGCAGAATTAAATATAAAGGCTTAACAAAAGGTTTTACAGAAACATAAAACTCTACATAGTAATAAATAAGAGTTTTTAAATGATTATATTATGATAATAATGATTTTATAATAATAATGATACAAAATAAATGATTTTGTATCCTTATACCTGATCTAGTTGGTTTTGTTTTTAATTTTTTTTCACTGACCTAAATTCACACGTATTCTTTCATCTTGCAAGACAATCTTTCTTTCACATCAATGGACTGCTTATCAAAACAAACAAAAACCACCCAATTCCCATCTGGATATCAGCATCCCTCTGTTGCTTGCAATTTTAAGTTAGCCTATTCAACGTGTTGTATTTGCACATATCAGGAGTTCAAGTCTAAATCTAGTTCAACTTTCTTCGACAATACTCCATGAACTTCAGCAGCACCGTTTTACTTCACGAATTATTTCAACATTTACTTTTCCAGTGTTCAACTTACGTTGACATAGTGTCACATTACACTGTAAAACCCTCTATCAATATTAAATCCTTTCTAGTCCAAGTTCTTAGCTGTACCTGGTGCTTAATAGACTAGCCCAGAGAAAACATTGGCTACTATTTACGCGCAAATAATCAGAACAATATTACAGTATTTTTTGGATGACTGAAGAATATATCTTTTGGCCTGCCTCTTCTGGAATTTTGCAAAATACGAAATATCAATGATTATTTTTCAACATAATTTGTCTGTAAGTTTTGCAATTTACATTCAATCATTAACAGCTTTCTATCTCTTTACCATGCATATATTTGATTTAAATTAGAGCATTAAAACCAGGAGGGATTTTTATATTTAAAATCTGCTTAATTTATCAGAAGTTCCATTAAAAATTACATCTGAACATGACCATGTATCACTGAAGACTTTAGATCTCCCCAGATCCTTACCTTGCAGCCCCCAAAAAGCAATTTGAATATACAGTAACAAAAGCTGAAAATAGCTTTATGGACCTATTTTGTTCTTTGTAACTAAAGCAAAAAAAAGGTATCCCAGGGACTTCCCATCTGGAGTGCTATCTGGATAGGCTTCTACAAGGGACTTAATTTGGTTTCCAAAACACAGGTCCTCAGTACCATGTGAGATTTCATGGAGTATCCTGCCCAGATCCTGGGTGCTGGCTCAAGAAGGTCCCATGGCCTCTCTGCAGGGTCTTGCTGACCTGCCAACCCTGGTGTGGATGCTCCAGATCCATCAGAGTAGCCTCAGATGTTAACCATTAAGGCTAGGCAAAATTAACTGAGCCCAAGGAGTCTTGCAGACATGAAACAAGCATTTCAGCTGGAGAGCTTCCCACATATCACAGCTAACAAGATGCTAGAAATAAGATATACGAATAGGGAATTTCACTAAAAACAGAGAGATTTTACTGGAAATGTTAGACAGATTTGTCAGTCTAAGACAGGCAGCTGTCTCCTAGAGTTGGGTTAGAGCGGAAATAGTAACCTCACTGAGGGCAACAGTAAAACTCTTGTGAGTTTAATGAGGCCAGAATGTAACCTAGCTCCTTTAGCACGGGCTTCATTATACATGTTTCCTTTGACACTATCATTTCAATTTAATATCACTTCAGAAACCTGTTTCATAACAATTTTATGGCAGAATACAAACTATAAATTAATGCAATCCAAGCCTTCACTGTCTACAGTAAATGACTCAAGCCTTTCCCAAACCAGAGTTTTATCCCGAAAACAAACATTAACTTCTGACCTTTATAATTAATCAGTCTTTAAAACTCTGGTAGGACAAGGCGTCCTTAAGAAAATATACTTCTTTCATCTCCGTGTGGTGGTGTTACACAGCTTTTCCTGAACAAATTGGCAACTTCTGACTCACTCATATTTATGAGAAAGACTCTGAGTAGGCAACTTCTAACACTGGTTCTCAGCATTATATTTCCGTCTCTACTGAAAATAAGGAAGTATATTACGTAAGAAAACAACAAAAGATGAATAACTTATTGCCCTTTTGGGTAGTCTGGGATATTTACAAATCTGCATCCTTGCTGACGCAGTGAAAATACAAACTAGTAGTCCCAGGAGACTGTCTATCCCTAAGGGCACAAGTTGCTTTTTTTTTTCTTTTAAATGATTGTCTAGTGATAGGAGAATCACTGACTGGAGGAACTTGCTTTGGTTAATCCCATCTTCCACCTAGATGGCCATAAATTGCACATACAGTGAGACTTCCAAGAGGTGTGCTTCACTTTTTAGGAGACCTGCAAGATGCCATGTATGCCACAACCCTAGTGAACAAACTCAGACAACATTTGCTTTGTGAGCACACCCACCGTACTGCTAAATATCTCTTTCCAGAGGAGCACGTTCAGTTCCAGCCCCAAAGGAGAGCTCCAGGCACTGCTCCAGCACCAGCTCTGCCGAGGTTCCCTCATTATGCCAGCATTGCCTTCTTGGGAGAACAGTTATGGTTTTACTCACAAGCAGCTTCAGGAAGAAGGGAATCATGGAAGAATCTGAGATTTTATTTAAAACAAAGCAAAGCAAAAATAGCTCATCCACTCCCTGCCAATCCTAGGCTTCACAAAGAGAAAAATCCCAAAGTCATGAAATCTAGGGGCCAAAATACTTTTACAGTGGACGTCTCCTGATTAAGCAAGCTGGATAATTTTGGGAAGAAAATGCTACATTGAGTTTAACTTCTTGCATTAACAGTCCTTAATAGTTAGGTAAAGCACTGTAGCCAACCTCTTCTGTATCGAGACTGGAGCAAAAATAAATAAAAACTAAGAAAAAAACCCCAAGGTCTATCTTCTTTGTGAAGTGACAGGAAGGTAAGTGACACTGTTGTGCTCGCTACCTAAAATTCTGTCCTTCTGTCCAATCCTCCTTGAATTATTAAACAGTCTGTGTTCAATCATAACTGCGTTCTTCCACCTAAATCATGGTTATAGTACCTATGAGATGAAAAGATTATGGAGTCATGCATGTGTTTTAAAGAGCTCCTAGAATTTTTATGTACAGGTGTTGTATATATGTTTTGTCTTATGATAGGCATTTCAGGAAGTCTGCAAGGGATTAAAAAAAACTGTGAAAATATATCCACTAAAATATATGCAAACATATACTGTAATTCATTTTTACTCATGTATTTAAGAATAAAATTAAATATTTTCCTTATACTTCTCATGTTTATGTGGTTATAGTATTTCTGATGTCCAGCTTACATGGGAAAGTGAGCACTGTCAGAAGAAAATTCATAAATAACTCTAATTTTGAAAAGTCAGAGGTAAACATCATTTCTGAGATTTTCTTGTCAAAATAGGTGGAATATTAACATATGGAACAATATTAACATTGAATTTCATATCAAAGCTTGCTCTATATATTAACAAGTGTTCGTGACAGCTTTTTTCAATCCCAAGAGACAAAAATAAATACATGAATAAAAAAAGATTGCTTTGGCTTTTATTTTCTTTCCCATTAATTTAACTTTTTTTTCTAAAGTTGTTTCTATGCACAGTTTATGCAAATAATATTTGAATCTCATCTTTACAATTCTAGAATAAATAATGAACCTGCATATATCATCATTTCAATAAGACAAGCAGCTTATGATCAAGGAGTATAGATTTATGAGATGGTTTCTATTTACTACAGATTTTTCATAATAATAAACTGAAGGGATTCATGAAGATTTCTTATCTTTTCTCAGAATGAGTGAATATGAGAAAAGTCTTGGAAAGCATCAGATGGTTAAGCGTTATGAGCTAATGAATTCTTTGTAAAATCATTCTCACAGAAAGGGACAGAAACTACCCTTAAGACATATATAATAACGTGTGATTGCAACTCGCAGGGCTTCACTTGAATAAACAACAAGCAAATGCATAGAAGAGTTTGGGATTTGGGGGCAGAATTTGTTATATCACGTCAAAAATATGTTGAGCAATCAACAAAAATGTAAAACAGGAAATGCTGACGTGTAGATTGGTCACTGTGAATAAACTGCCGAAATATGTGAAGTATGACAGATCAGTGCGGTTAATGCCCATGTAAGAGTTCCCAACGATGCACACGTAAGCCATCCTTGAAACATCTAGTACTAACGTCAGACAGGGCAGGGATTAACTCTATGTCAGTATTAAATATAACTACGCTAGACACCAGAGTTGCCCAGTTACTTTCAATTTCCTCATCAAAACAATGAAATTGAGTACCTTAATATTTCCATTGCTTCATTTTGCATGTCACTGCATAGTTTATTTCACTTATTCATTTGCTATAATTTTTAAAATATTACATTTCCTCTCAAATTTACTTATTGCTTTATTATTATTATGAAGTTACACTACTTTCTTACTACTAAGAAATATCAAAATCCATTCATTTTCAGAGGATTTGGGTTTCTTCTACACCTCAATGACTAGCAGTTCTACAGCCTTACATACAAAGCATTACAGCGTTTTGGCTGTGGCATTTGTTAAACAACTGTAACCATCTTACTTCCCTTGCCTGCCATTGAACCATGCCTTCAAACACCTCATATTTGGCTATCTTTGACCAGAAATATTTCTATCATTTCCATACCACCAATAAATTGTTAATTTTCCTAGATCTCATTGTATAACTCCCTCGTGATCCAGCTTGCTTGCCAATAAAATCATCTAATTCTCTTACTACCTCACTAAGAAAACTACTGCCCAGAACATTACTAATTTTACTGACTACACACTAATAAATAAACTTTCATTAGCGTGACAGATTTATAAAGTGCGTCAGGCTGTACATAGTGCCAAAGAAGAGCAACCACATGAGATTTGCAGCCTATAAATCATCTCTCCTCCTTGTTTCTGCTGTTGTATTACTTGTTATGGTATGCTGCAGTGGTAGCACACTGATAGCCAGCCATGCAATTACAAGTATTAAATTCAAATTAGCACAAGGAAAATAGTTAAGCCACAACATATATGGTCCCGCTATGCAAAGTCTCTTGTAACTAAAAGTCTACCCCTAGAAACAAACGGAGATGCAAGGAAACATTTTTGGAAAAGTTGGTGCTAGTTGGACAGGTGGCTCTGAAGTCAAACAGGAACAAAAAAATCATTTCCAAAAACAAAACAAAATAATAAGAATAATAAAAGAGGAAAATACTCTTGTTGCTATGTCTGTATGCTTATGAATTTGGGGTAAGCTGTAAGGAGCAAGCTAGCTGGAGCACAGCCACTGATGGGCTGATCAGGGAAAAAGCCCATTCCCATTGTGGAATGTTTTTAAGGAGGTGTCTACTCCGCTTTCAGTAGAGTGACTTTATATTAGCAGAAAACCCTAGCAGCCTAAAAAAGGATTTATTTAGTCTGGATAAAGGTGTATTTTAACACGAGGGTATTTTCTTTCCATCTGACAGCTGTAGAACCGTGGCTTGCGATGGAGTTCTCTGTATGGCTGTCTCATTTCAATCACATCTGACCTCAAGATTTATTTTGCAAAGCGTATCGACTCTTATCTTCCACCTTCATTGAATTTCACTCTGCTTAAGGGCTGGCAACTGGGTGTCACCTTCCCAGTTATATTTTCTGGCTGAAGTATAGGCGGCCTCCTGGAGTAGATGGCAGAGGGTGATAGGGCAGTGCTGGCCCCCGCCGCATCAGGTGTGCTGATGGCCGAGATAGCATGGAGCTCCACTAGACCTGCCCCTCTGCTCCCTCTGGAAATAGCAGGGAGCCTGGCAACACGGCAAGTGGCAAAGCAAAATGGCACAGGGAGGCCACCTCTGCTGCAGCGACCGCTAGCCCATGGCCAGGAGATACATAGTGGGAGCGACCATTTGCATGTACAGGCTCCGTCTGGCTCCCAGATCTTCTGCCACCTTTTGTTTGGTTTCCTGCATTGCTATTTCTCTATTCAAACAGGTAATATGATCTTAAAAATCTCTTCCTCAGGGTTAGACTTGATTGCCTGGAGAAAAATAAAGCCAGCCCTCCTCTTTCTGTGGTGGTTAAATTGACGCAAACCACTAAAATGAGTTTAAGCAAGCAGTTACAAGTGACTAAAATCCAAATCTTGATCTTATCCTTTCCTCTCCCCAAATATTCAGACAGCACTGTTTCTACTTTCCAGATGTGAACAACTGGATTAAATTCTATGGGGAAATTTAAAAAAAAATCATAACAAGGCAGTGGGTCACAGTCTTCACAGTACTGAGGACAAAAATGCAAAAGCCAGGTTTCTGAGCCCAAGCAACATGGCTGCAGCAGCTGCAAGGTCATAGTGGCTGAAGCAGAACCATGTAAAAGAGATGACAGCCACAAGGATAGCAGCAGAAAACACTGGCATTTCTTTTTCCAGTCATAGCAACTGGAAAGCATCCTTCATTTCTATAATGCTGCCGTGTTATGCCACTAAAACTGCTTTGTATGCCACCAGTTTTGGAGTAAAAAGGCTTCTCCAGTTCTGAAAAGAACTTGTGGTCTTTCAATGTAAACCCCAGAGGAGATTCAAAAGAGTAGTTAACACTCTCTCAAACTCATGAGGACTGTTTACTGTGATGGTCTATTTTGGAAAAGAAAGTATTGTGGATGAACAAACAACACACATAGAAGATACTGAAAATGCTACCAGAAATGTCAAAATCTGTTTGCTGTCAGCAGCTTATGTTCATTTTGCCACTTCTGCAAAAAGTAGTAAAATGGTAAAAGAAAAGTTAGCCTATACACTTGGGAGGAAAAGTCTGATAATTTTCCCACTACTTCTTTTCAAGGTTTTCTTAGTTTTTCTCTACCTGCCAGAAATCTTCTCCTAAACTTTTACATTCTTAAGGTATAATTCAAATTTAATGTTAGTCACCCACCTTCCAGGTCAAAACACAGATCACCTCCAGCAGCTAGACTCACTAGCATCTTATACCCCTATCACGATCTAGAGTTATTAATCCATTTTTTAAACTTGATTTCTAAAATGCTGTATAAATTTTGCTATGTACTCATTAGGTACACCCACTGTTCAGGAATTTTAGTATATATGAAATGGAGGAAAATTCATTCGCTGAAAGGTGGTACCTCTGCTACTGAATGAAGAGAATCCACTGTCCTTAACTTTGTATTTTCATAAATATTTGAACTTGGATTCACCATCTTCTTCCAACTAAGCATCACTCATATTTGTTCTTAAGATGTTCAAGGTTTGTCAGGACTCAAGATCAGGAAAATTGGCCTGTGGCAAAGCGATATGCTGAGCCTCAAACCAGCAATGGAAATGAAGTAAAGCCTATGGTTTATTGGCCTTTTCATGGTAACAAATCAGAACTGCATGCATATGTTGGCAGATAATTTAAATGGAAAGAGATAGCTAGGAGGCAAAGCTGAGCATCCTGCTGCAAAGGGCTACATATGGTTTTCCAGCATTAGCTCTTACTCTTTAACCTTTGTCTGAAAAAGTTGGCTTAGTTCTTAAATAGTCAGCAAAGTGATATCATAATGAGATATAAAATTAATTCCTTCATTATTGTAAAAACTATTGTACAGGGTTACAATTTTCTGATTTACCACTCAAAATAAGCAACCCTGACTACATTCTAAGGGCATCAATGCAAGAGCAGCAAATACAGTGAGCCTCGCTCAGTGAGGCCGGGAGAGAAAGGCACCTATTAATGCTTTATTGTTAAAGGAAATTGAACTGAGATTTAAGGAAATATAGCCCCATGCAGAGAAAAATCTCAAATGACATCAAGAATACGAGAAAAATGTACTACATTTTTGGCAGAAAGCTTACTCACAACAAAGAATTTCTACTCACAGAGCCCTGCTTAGAGGTATTTAAACTGTCAGCTTTATTTTAAAATTATATTAACATCAATTACACACTAGATTCATAGACTGTTGTTCTACCTTCTAGCAAGGATTGAAATTCTTGTAAAATAAGTCGTATTATTCAACCTGAAAAAGTAGCACCTTTGTCATTTTTAAAAGCTTTGATAGGTGTATTCTGAGGATGGGACCATGATACTTCCCTGCCATTGTGACTTTCTTCCTAAAGTTGATATTCCTAAAAATTTCCAGGAAAGACTTTACAACCAGTAGGTCACTTAGGGGAGACTTCAGAATAGTGAGGCATGCAGATGCTACAAGCTTAATGTTAATGTTAAATTTCTCCTTGATATGATTGTTAGTCTTAAAATCAACCTCATGCAAAGCCACTAGGACAGCAAGAAAAAGTTTTTCAGTTGAATACAAGATCGGTATCACTGTAGACATACTGTCTTAGTAAGGCACTTTTGCCAACTAGTATGCTCTGAATCATGTTAAGATTTCCCTCCTACTTTTTCTTCTTGCATTAACTTCTCATCTGCTCCTCTTTCTGCACGTGACTAGAGTCAAGTAAGCAAAAATATCTTCTTCATTTTAGTATTTTTATTAGGCAAAAAGAAGAATGTCATATGGAACTTCAAATGCTTGTGGTTAGGTTCTGGCAGAGGTTTTAACTTCTTAAACCAAAGAACTTACAGTAAGGCCGTTAAAGGAACCAAAGATTTTAATACAACTTGCTTCCATAGGTTTGATACATGGAAGCTTTGTAACAACTTTAGAAAGTTAAGCTTTCTTGGCTCTGTCTATTCTTAGGAAAAAAAGTTTCAGCTGCAGACCAATACAGATTAAGCTTAAATGAAACTGACCAGCAGCAAGGACACTTCGAATCAGGGACAGAAAGAGAAAATATTTTGATGTGCAGCCCTGAGAAGAGTCAGCAGGAATCAGAAACCTCTCAGTTGCTCTGTTTTATCAGGTATTGTGCTAGTTCTCCAGCTGCAAAACTCCTTCAAATATTTTTAGTTATGAGAAAGTCCTGATGTATTTATCACACACAACATAATGAGACTCAAAGGCAGAAAAAGTTGTTGTTCTTTAGCTAGATATCCATAATATAGAACTGTCTGAAGGTCACTAAGGTATAAATGTAAAAATCACTCTAATACCATGAAGCTGTATAAGCTATGACAGGCATCAATTTCTTGGTCACTTATGTTTATAGTGAAGCCATTTGCATAGCTGATGTACCAACTTGCATGCCATCCAAGTTTGCTTTATACTGGCAGCTGTGGATATTGCTAGCTCTGCAGCACCTTAGTTTAATCTCAAAGAACCTAGGCATGAGAGAAGTCGATAAGTTTGAACTAAGAGTGCATTCTGTTTAAACTCAATTGACTTAAACTGCACTTTTCAAAACCATGCATACATTGAAAAGATCTTATGCAAACTTCGTGTTATTTACACCATTTTCAAAAACAATAATGGAAAAACGTAACGATGACCCATCTATAAAAGTAAAAAATTCATCTTAGCTTTTGTATGTTACTGCATTATTAATGAAAGGCCATTCAAAAACATGCAGTGAGAAATACCATTTTCAGTTCAAAAACTTAGGAAAACATGTTGTATTTTAGGTCCCAATTCCATTATACCATGTATAGGCTCAGATCAAGCCGCTTGAACACAATCCATTTGAGATCTGAAACATCTTCCCTTTCTCCTAGCTAACTAAATAATGGAAAAGTACATGCTGCACAGATGCACATCCTCATCTTGTTTTTTCTTTCTTCTTTTTATTTGAATCACTTTCTGGATTGAAAACTACTAGGATCTAGCAGCTACCTTAGAGTAATCACAGCAAAATGAGAGTGAAAAAGTTTTAAAAAGAAAAAAAAAAAAAGACTCCTAGTTTCTGATACTACATTAAGTAGGAAGTTAAGCAAATCTCATCACTTTATTTTTCCAGTTTTCTACGGGATGGAAGCTGTGAATACAAGCTGAATTAAAGCAATGATTAGACGGTATATTTTTGGCCACAAAAATAATTAACTTTGTATTTGCTCACCAGTTATTCTTTAGTTTAAGCCAATATAAATGAGGATGATAATTAAAGGCTACTTCCCACTTTCCTGAAAAACTCTGCAAGACTAATACATTAAACCTTTAGCAAATACTTTCCTCAGCTGAAATAATATCAAGACAGTATTTGGTCATATTTAAAATATTCTTCCCTAGATAAATTATTATTTCTACCTAGTATTTTTACTGAATTTCTTACAGCTAAAAACATAAGTATCATTATCCTGAGGTGCTGCAGTCCAAGTTAGAGATCTGTAACTAATGAAATCATTCACTGAGATTCAGTACTACAGCTGAAGTTGCAGTCCAAATTCTGATCTCTGACAATAAGATGTTCAAGTTAAGTGTTCAGACTAGCTGATTGGAATCAAATATTAAAACTGCTTCAAGAGCATTATCTCAAATTTGTCTTTCTTTGTAGGATGATACTACATTATTTTATAAGAGTGAAGAGATTTGATTATAATCATCTTACCCCAAACCCTTCTTTATTAAAGAGGAGAACATTTGCCTTAAAGCAGTGTCAGAAATGTTAGGAAAGAAAAAAAATTTCCTGTGAGGAGAATTTGTTAAAATAACTATACTGTTGTGTTTCCTTTGGATTTGGAGTCACACACAACTACCACTAGGAAGCCCATGTATGCCAGCTAGGCCTTCACGAGGCCTTTCAACAGCAGTGTTTTGGATAAGCCATTTTCTGCAGGAAGAGAGATTCTGTTCACTTGCAGCTTTCCAACACAAGCAAAATGTCCTTCTCACACTAACTGTGGTCAGCCACCTACCCTCCCTGTACTCAGCACACAGCTGGCTTACAGTGCTGAAGAAAGGTCAGGAAAGGATCCATTGGACCCTTATCAAATGAGTGAGACCAATATGGATTAAATGGAGCATAGTCATCAGTCCCAGGTTAAAAAGTAAACCACCAACTCGATGTGAGGCTCCACTGCAGCACCGGGTACAGAGGGATACAGGTGGATTTAGCATTGATTTTCCTATCGGTGTTTATACAAAAGAAATGAAGAAGGAAGTAGGATGCAAGCATGTCTCTAGCAGCTGTAACACAGTCTCAGCCCTACAAGGTACCTGACTGGAAAACATAAAACAGAATTTCACACAAGAACATTAGAGATAAAGCTGCTCTTATTCTCATTTTTGTTTTATTTGCATTCCTTTTATCACCACCATTAAGTAGCTGTTATTCAGGCAAGTAGAGCTGTTCTTCCTCAGATGTCCATCCTTCTATTTTCACACACCTGTACTAGAAACTGCTAACATAAGAATGTAATAAATGAAAGCACTTGCCAGCAGGAGAAATAAATACAATTGTCCTGATTTACAGAAATTTCAAAGCAGAACGGATAATTTAACAGCAAATATTAAATAAATATTTTGATACCTGCTTATGTTTAGTTATGCTTCTGTAAATAAATGACTGATAACTTCTTTTTTTTTTTGCTTGTGAGAATTTTCAAATCAAACCATTTTTTTGAAACCTACAGAAACAGTTAAAGTAAAATTCTATTTGCTAACTGTAGCTAAAGTGCATAGTACATAAAGTACATAGTAAAGTTATGGCCTTTTTTGTTTCATTTCTCAGTCAAAAGTCTTATATATATATATATATATATCAGAAGTCTTGATATAAATGATGTGTTTCAGCAGAACTCCTTTCTACACAAATATTTTGACCATTTCTAATAAGATGTTAGGCTTTGTAAATTAAAAAAAATGAAATTACTAAGAAAATGATGTAGGAGGTTACAGTATAGTTTATCTGGAGCTCTACTGGAGTAGGTATGTATTCTTCATGTGAAAGTGTTTAGTAGAAAAAGAATTCTTCATATATCCAAAGATCGGATCAAATCTAGGTCCCTAGTAGAAAACCTCAAATATGCTCCTTTAAAACTTGATTCATCATAGAATTAAACTCTTTTCTTGGGACCTCTATGTACCTAGAAATAGTAGGAGATTTCCTTTCCCAGGCTCACTCTCAGGAGGAGCCACCCATTCTCATGTGAGCAGGACCAAGTACTTGGATTACAATCACTACACTAAGGACGCGTAGCTGAAGCTCTGGACCAATGTCCTCATTCTATTTTTATCAAAATAATATATAAAAAGAGCAAATCAAATAATAATAAAAAAACTCTCTCCACTTTCTTTTCTTCTGTCTTAGCATTATCCAGCCCAGTCATTTGCTCCTCATTGTGTATCAGTGACTTTCAGAGCTGAGTTTCAAAAGCAAGAAGCATTATTTTTGAGCTAGATGCAGATACCAAAGCATCAAAGGGTGCCTTCCACCCAAGTAGAGACATGCTTTTCATACTCGGCAGTAGAAAAGTTATTGAACCTTCTTTCCATCTGAGATTTTAGATGTTCCAAACACTGTAACTCTAGGAGGACTATATATACGAGCACATAATATCACATAAAATAACATATTTGAAATAAAATCAGTACATATGGAGTATTCACCATTTCTGAGGTAGCTATACCATTGCTGATGCAACAAACCAGAATCTCATAAAACAGGGAGACATATGCCTAGGATCTGCTGCAACTGGTTAGTCTGATGTGGCCTCTCTTGATTAGCACGCAAGAAGCTTGTTCGTCATGAAACCAGTAACGGGTGGAGAACATCACCATATGACACTGACGTGCATGTGGTTGACACATCCATCAAGAACAGGAAGAACAGGCCCACATACTGGAATGCATGAGCTTGCCACTACAGCTCCAACACACTTGCAGGGGGAATACTTATATCCCGCAAAGGAAAAAAGACGGGAACATGTTCATCTGCTGGACTACATCACAATTTCACTAAGGTTCATGCTGTTTCCCACACATCTTTGGTTCTAAGGTGCTGTCACCTATTTCTCCAATTTTCTTTCTTATTTCACTTTTAACCTTTTACTAGAAGGAACTGGGTGCAATAGCCAAGCTGAATTTTCATCTTGTATGACATAGCTATGGTCAGATTGTAAACAGAAAGCAATGGCAAATAACTGGAAATGAAATGTTTGCCACCACTTAACTGATAAAGAATAATAGCTCATTGCCCATGAAAGTCAATCACCTGATTTACAGCCCATACAAATAACACTGTTTTCCCCCCTTTTTCTTTCTATTTCCTCCTATTGTTTTACTTTCCCAATCTGTATGCACATCTCTGGAAATCAGATCTGAAAAACTCCTGCTTTAATTAAAAGACTTTTTTATACCCGTCCCTCCTGCTAAGAGCAATTAATCATGTAAAACACAAAATGTAGAAAAAAATAGTTTTCTTATTAAAAAGTATATGGAGTGATCTCAATTGAAAGTATTTAGAATAAACACTTGATCCTTTAATTGTTTGCTTTCTTTTTATAACATACAAGAAAAATAAAAATATGAAAATACTGCCTTAATCATAGGATACACATTAGAAGTTTAACCTCCTAATAAAACAATGCTGAAAATGCCATCATAAATTTTCATATAGTTTCTGATTTTTAAAAAGAAAAGATCCACTTTTAATTTTTTTAAATATCTTCCTGGTGCATTTCACTGTAAAAGATTTTCAAAGTTTTATGGTATTTTCATCCCACTCAGCATGAGCTTATTGCCAAAAGCTGCAGGTGAATACTGCTGTGCACATGCAAACTGAGTCACCATACAATGAGGAAAAATTGAAAGAAAAAGAAGGTGAGAGGCAAGATTATTTCTCCCCTTTTTTTAGTGGCAGGAACCTTTAGTACATCTATACATTATTTTAAGTTATAATAGGGTCTACAAAATTAGAACAAGATACATGCTGAAGAACTCTCTTGAAATAAGATCATAGTTAACACCTAAAAGTGTTAGTGTTGAGAAAGTGCAGCATTATACTACCCTTTCTCAGAAAATAGTAAAGTCTATAAGCATTTTCTAGTAAAGGATTTTTACTTAAAGAATCAGTGCCTGATTCTGCTGTGGAAAAAAGTGCAATTCTTGCTTTGAACAGAGTTTTTCTTAGAAAAGCAGGAGAAAAAGCAGGAATCATTTCTTCAGTAATGAAGATGGATTCCTCCATTTTCCTTTTTCTGGGCTATAATGTATTATTAAAAACTTCAAAGTATTGCTGATGGAACATACTATAATAATAGCATTGCTGGAAAAGAGTTCTACTTCTTTTTCAGGATAATTTATTCCAGACTGGGCCAACTGGAAAGCTTTTCAAAGACTGTCAGCACCATTAGCTCTTTTCTTTTGTGGCAAAAGCAAGGCTATTGGATGTATATTGATTTGATGTCATTCTGAGGCTGTACAAGATTTGGAAGCTGGAAAGAATTGTATATGTGGGTGAAACAGGAAGAAAAAGCCAATACCAAAAGTGCAGCCAGGTTCTGAAAGCAATTTGATCTGGGGTACCTTATCAGCACTTTTTATTTCACTCTTTTTCACTCAGGTACTCAGGTCTACTGATATTCAGCAAAACAAAGTGGCTGAGGCCCTAAAGTCATTTTTATTATATTAATTTCATTCTTTCAATCAGTTATTTTTACGTGGTCTCCTGCTTAATCAGAAGAATAAAATATACAGCACAGGAATAATCTGCTGCAAATTACGCATTAATCTTCCAGTCTAAACAAGAATTGATGTAAGGATTTGTTATGGTTTTTAGAGCTTTGGGTATCAGCCACTATATAAGTATTATCATGCTGAAGTTTTTGATTACTAATGTGTCCAGACTCGGTCTAGATCTATACTAAAAATACTAGAGGTATTTTTGATACACAGTCAGTTACACATCTAACAGGACTGAGACAGATTGCTCTGAAATATACACAATTTTTAAAGAAAAATATGATAGAAAAAATAATGCTTTGTGGAGTTTATTCCTATCTTGAATTATTTTGTGGATCCTTTTTAAATCCCAACCACGCAAAACGCTGTAACTACAACTGAGATCCTTTTGCCTTGAAGGAGAGGATACCCTTAGTCACTGATGGGAAGATGAAGCCTTTCTTTAGGTCACTGTGTTGTTGGCAAGCGAGGCAAATACATAAGAAAACCGGTCTGCAAATTGACTTTTAAATCACAAGGATAGAGACTTGCCCAAATAAAATCATATTTAGGAATATTGCCCTGAATATTCCTTTTTGACACCACAGAAGCAGCACCATCTGGTTGGAGGCCATTTTTTCCCCCAAGAGAAGAAATGGAGAAATATTAACAGCTGTAAGCTGTAAAGCTCCCCATCATGGAAGAGCACAGCATGCCCACCTCCCCAAAATCTCAAGGGAGATCAAGACAAGCCAGATCTGTTTAGAGAATAAGCCTGAAAAGAAAAATTGTGGTAAGAAATATTCATTGATAGTTCTATTATATTTTTTGCCTTTAAATTTCACAACAGTGTCATCTCAGTCATTTACTTGACTAGCATTCAGCCTAAAATAAAGACACAAGTGTGAAAAAAAGTAGTTTTCCCCAAAGTGGAGAGATACCAGGTTTTGAAAACTCATAAAACGAGATGTTTATGATTGCTCTGAGTATTCGTTTAACTTTCAAAACTTCTTGCTGAATATATCCTAGAGTTGAAATTACTTCTTCGTCTGCTTTCTGGAAGAGTCAGCTTTCTTACTTTAAATCAAATTTACCTTTTCTTTCCATTTTACAGTAAAAGGCCATGTCTGCACATCAATAAACTCACACACGGATTTTTAGGTGGGTTTCAAAACTGATACACAAGATTGTGTGGTTTTAACTCATTTAAGAATTTTGCTGACCTTCTCAAAAATAGTTCTGCATGTTTTATGCCACTTCTCTGAAGGTTTTAGAGAGGTAAAGAAAGTTATCTTATGGTCTCTGTGGCTGGGAGATTCATAGCTAGATAATAACCACGTAGGACCAAATTTTTCTAATCTGGTTTGTATTAGACCTACTTATTCATGTATTTTGTGTGCCTCAACACCCACAGGCATGAGAATGGGTAAAAGTCAAAACTCACCAAATTCAGTTGGTTTTGAATTGACTTAGATAGTTCAGGATGAGACACAGAACAACAAATAATTCATTTTACCAATTTTGTGGGCACAAAAATAGAAAGTTAAATTAGATTGCCAGGTTTGAAAAGGCGGTCCTTTAAAAATATAGATTTAGGCTTTTTTTTTTAATATACACTTTCAATGAGCACCTATTTTATACTTTAAGCTTACATTTCCATACTTGGAGCACAGACCTATTTTTAAGTTTCAACAGCACTTCGTGAAATATTTACTGCTTATATAGTGCCATACACTTACATAGGGCCTGAAACAAATACAAGATAAAAAAATGTAGGATAGCTTTACTAAAGAGCTGTACTATTGTAGTAAACAATTTCACCATGGCTCTACTCTTGATCTAAAGTTAGATCAGGAAGGTAAGAGTTAGACAGCATGCCTTAGGAGAGAAGTGCTAAAAGAAAGAGACGGACTATGCTTTGGGCTGAAGGGTGGGCAATTTCTCAGAAAGACAGAAAAGAAAGTCGTAAATCAGCAGAAAACAATCCTGTTGCTCAGGCCTAATGTTCACAATATTTTTTGCCATGAGTTACATTAATTACTAAATTATCAGCTTACTGATTTTTGTAGCCATGTAGTGACATGCATAACCACAGTGTTACACTTAGATCATAATTTTAAACAATCTGCTCTGATACTGAAAATATAACCCTTTTCTACTGTTCATTTAAATTTCAGTAGTTAGACAAATTGAGAATTTTTAAAAAATTATTACCTCAGAATTTCAACTACACTCAACGGGAGCCATTTTATATATTCAATAATCTTTGATATGCTTTGACAAAATCATACTAGATGATATAATACTTTATACTTCAATAAAAAAAAGAATACTTAGATGAAGTCAAATGTGCAAACTAGGTCAGCATCAGCCAGTGGCATTGCAAAAAAAAAAAAAAGAAAGGGATTGCAAAAAGAGTGAATGATTTAATAAAACATTGCTAAAAATTTGGATGAATCTTCATGAAGAATCAGGCAAACATATGGCAGAACTAAATATCATTGGGAATGAGAAAGAAAATTCCATATGAGGAGGAAATATATGAGCAGTTCTGTATTTATATACAAGCTTGTTAAACTGACTTGTACATCAAAAATAATTTCAATAGGTCTCTCAGTAGATCTGTAAATAATTAAAAAGTAATTAACTATTATTTTCTGGGAAAAAAAACATTTTTTCATGTTAAAAGATCATAAGAATGAGCCGCTACTCTCCCACAGCTTATTATTAACCACCAACAAAACAAATTCTTAATACATGTTTAAAAGCAGTACAATCATATTTTCTTTCTTATTTTTGATAAAGAAAATCCAAAGCAAAGAAAAATAAAATTGTACTTGTGGGTTAAGGGGAAGGAGGGAAGGAGTGTTCACTTTTTCTGACAACTTATGGGCGAGTCCATTATGCACATGTGCAATCACGTTTGGCACAAAAAGTTACCAGAGCACAAATGCTCATTGGCTTAACACATTGTGTAATTTGTTTTCTAATGTATGCTTCTGGTTATTGTTAATTCTAAGCAAATCAAAAGTGCTGTTTTGGGAAAGTTTTACAGCTGGCCCTTCATAAATCTAAAATGCCAATAGCTGTCAAATATTGTAGATACGCCTTCCAGAGAACATTCCAACCGTTTTGGTCATACTGTAACTTTTGTTTCAGAAATATGGTTTTAATAGGGCTTTTGGTAGAGAAAGGCTTGAATTTCTAACCCAGAACTTAAATTACAGAGCAAATGTGGGAAAATAGGTGGAATCTACACTGCTAAACACTCCCTGTATAATTCACACCCTTGAGAATATTTCTAGTACCACAAAAACTCTCACAAGAAAAATAATGTTTCTTTGCTCCACATTAATCAAAAGTCTCCAAGAGAGTAGATTTTATAGATGAAGGAGGGGGAAAAAAAAATCTTTGAAAGAAAAACATCAATCCATCCATAAATCAAACTACATGGTGGATTGGGGGAGAGGAAGGCTCACCCTAATTGCTCACCTGCTACAGAAAAGAAGCTTGAGGTCTTCGAAAGGTTACACAGGCCAAGCTTTAAAACTCTGTTCTATCTTCTGTCAAATAAACCTCACATATGCCTATTTTCAGAACATAGTTCTCAGCTTTTCAGAGCCAGAACACTTCCCATGTCCAAAGTTCGAGTCAGTAGCAAGACTGATATTTTTACTCTCAATTTATTTTTTCCCTCCCTCCTCTGACAGGAAAAGATTGTTAAGCCAGTTATGTACACCAAGGTAAGATCTAACTGCATGTCAGTTCTTTCTGACAGATATTTCAGTAATTTCTCCATTCAAGCCCCTAGCAATGAAATAATTTCTTAGTAATACCTCAATGCTTATTTTATCTTATTTTTAGCAGTCACATTTTGCTAAAGTCGGACAGAATTCATTTGTGCTGCAGATAAATTTCCTCTCTTCTTGACAGCAGACAGCTTTGCTTACATATTTGAATATTGACCCTGCTTCCTACTTGTCTTCCCTGTATTAAACAAAGACCAAACTAGCTCAATGCTTTCCCAGTTTCCTATGCCGGCTGCTTCACCACCTCTCCAAAAGCGTGGTGTCATCAGGCTGACACAGCAAACCAGCTCTGAGGCTCTGGCACCTCGCAGCCAAAAATCGTAGGTGCCTTCTCACCCCTGCAACACTTCCATTGAGAGGCTCTTCTGTGTTGCTTAATGTTTTCACAAAAATCATTGAACCAAGTTCTGTTTATGATCAATAAAGCTTAATGGAATTGCTGTCCATGATGACAGTCTTCCTGTATGCAAGGTTTCCCTGTGTAAGTGGAGAACCTTGTGCTTGTTGTAGAAGTGTGTCATGAAAGAGGGGAGAAACCAGACCATACCTCCAATTCTAAAGCTTTTCCCAAATGCTCACACACTATACCCTTGGAAGTGCTTTCAGGCTTTCTCTGGTAGATAACATCTGCAAATATAATAAGATGTACTCTAACTTGTTTAGTAAAATAATTAATTGACAGTGGACCACCAAAAGTTGCTGAGCATGGTCCATTCTGAATTCATCTTGCAATGGTTTCATCTAAATTGTTTATTCTAAATTGTATTTCTATTTTTTATGAAAATATCAACAGCCCTACTAATGTCAAAATACTTTATCTAGTCCCTTTTCTCTATTGACAATAGCCAATCCTGAGTGAAAATTATATTGACAAAGATTTTTGACAAATCGCTGTTAAGTGCAGCTAATCTCATTTTTTTTTTCTTTCCTTTGAAAGTGCTTACAAAGAGTTGGCTTTGTTTTTAGTTCCAGTATTTTTCCATGAATAAGAGCAAAGCTGACTCATCTAGAATAATTCCTTACCAATTTCTTAAGAGACAGGCAGTTTCATCTTTGACTGTCTTTCTGGAATGATTTCCAATGACTCCGAGTCAAAGAAACCTATACAGTTTCTCTGTTGAAAATACTAACAAACTCTGTGCTATAGAAAGTAACGTGGCTCTATTGGATCATGTCACAAGAGAAATTGTTATTTTACTTCCCACTTAGATATATGGGTATGATTCCTTACATTCCACATAGCTGTGCATACCATTAGTAACTTATTTTAACAGAAGCATTACATGAAAACTAATAGCAATTACTGTCCAGAATAGTTGCAGGTAAGAGGGAAAAACAAAAGAAAGAAGTGTGAACATTGGAAAAGAAGAATAAATACGCAAGTAAGAAGAAGAAAAAGAATGCTAAGAAAGAAAGAAGTAAAATTAAAACAAGTAGTAAAAGAAGATAAATCAATAGAGTAAAAAATAGATTCTGAAATAAACCATTTACACAATAGCCAACAGAAATAGCATGAGTCACCTGATTGCAGGAGGGGAAAAACATCAGCACCACAAAACAAAAGAAAATAAAAGACAGATGAGAGCAAGGAGAGCAAAAGAGCAGGTATTATGAAATCTTAAAGTGGCATTTAAGACATGACTATAATCAAGATTTAGTCTTTGAGATACAGTACTAATAGAACTAGTCAAAATTGATTTTAAAATAATTTGGACAGCTTCAAAATTAGCTAGCTTTGGGTATGTATTTTAGGCTGGTAAACTATTCCTTATTTAGATCAGACAAAACAAATTGCCTAAATTCACATAATTTTACCAACACAGAGAAGAAAGGAAGAAAAAGAGCTAAGGATGCAAAGGTCACTCTTCTTTATGTTTGCTGGCCACACATTGCTTCTGCATCCCTTACGTCATTAGAGCTGGCAGAAATATTCTGCTTAACTTCTCGCTTAAAAAAAAAAAAAAAAAAAGACTATTGGTTTACAGATTATTTTTCCACTGGAGAAGCAAACCCTATAATTGTTATTTTCTCTCTTTTTTTTTTTTCTTTTTAAGGAGTCTGTCTGATTTACACTTTTGTTTAACACATCATATGCAACAGAAAGTTGATACATACAAGGCGATATAATTATGCAGAGAAATCCCTGACTTCTATGTATGAAAGGCAGTGCATAGGCCTTGTAGTGTCATCTTACATTCTTCCTAAACATTCTGAGATTCCCAAATCATTGCCATAATGTTGATCTTACAATGTTTCAATGTTTTCAACATCTTTTTTTACCTACCACCCCCACATGCCTTCCAGAGTCCTATGGAAATTTCCAGTAGTCTTTACTGCAGTCCCCTAATCACTGTACTTCACTGACCTATAACTACTTTGCTGTTGGTACTTTGACAATCATCCAGTGACTTTTGCAGAGTATCTGAGCAGTGGGATACAGGAACCCTTGGGGCAGTGGAGATAACCTCTGTGGAGGTCACCCAGGACCAGCCTCATTCCCCAGTATAGCAGCACCAATCAGAGCATCAAATCCCTCCCAGGCCTGGCTTACTTTCTCTCACAAATGAGAAAGAACAGATAAAGTACAAAGGGTGAGGAAAGGGAACTCTCAATAAGATCTACTATGCAAATTAGAGCGAAAAACAAAAGGAAAATAGAGATCATAAGGACAAACTTAAGTTCTCAGCTTGTTAATACTACACAGTTCTGTCTCTGACATCAGCAAATATAAAAGAACTTTTTGCAGAGAACAGTTTGTCTTCTAGGGTGAGCAACCTGCCCAGCAAGCACCCAGTGAAACTAACAAAATTCACATTTTCAATAAAGAAGTAAATAAGGCAATAGAGAGGATATGAACTTGCTGACATGGACTTTCTGTGTCCAGCACTCCTTTTGGTTCAGCCAAAAGGCTGTTTAAAGACAAATAATAAACGCATACAGCCAAGCAGTAAGTGTCATGTCACTGTGCTGTTATATTGTTTTCTTGTGCGAAACAAATCCTTTGCAAATGTTCGTGACACTTCAGAAATCCTTTATGAAGAACTTGTTTTTAAACAACACTTAGAGATGGAGGAATTAAGTAACCCTGAGCTGAAACAATACAAGGTCACACAGCAAGTCAGCAGAGAGAGAAGTCAGCCAGTGTGCTCTGTGGCTCCTGTTTCATGCTGTAGTTACCTAGGGTAATTCCGAGTGATATGAAGAATGTCACAGGAGCAAAAAGTAAGAGGACAGGATGGTCACTCATCTTTACCAAGCTTACCCATTTGGCACTGTACAGAGGAAGAACAGCAATGTTCATTTCCCAAGTTCTTACATATTCATATTTGCCCTTTTCCTATTATACTAGCTTTGCTGTTGGATCCAGAAGTGAGGACTCGAGATGCAGAGAAAAAAAAAAAGAAAATATATAAACAAAGGCTTAAAGGCTATGTCAATCAGCTTTTTAAGTGAATGCTGACATAGTCAATACTTGGGAGATTATTTGCAAAACTGAATGTAATGTAGATAAGCTTAAAACTAACAGCAAAATTCCTTTAATTCAATAGTGAAAAAGGATCAATTATATATACATATTTTTATGTAGAAATATAAAAATTGACGTACTGAAAATGGGGACTTCCTGATAAAATAGGAGAGGCCGCCGGTCACTGTGGAAGCGGTTTCCATAGCAACAGTTGCCATGCCAGTGGAACAAGGGAGCACCAGCACAATTGGGGAAGAACGGGCCATGTGCTATACAGGGTTCTCTTGCTCAAAGTTTGCAGCCCAATTATTCCATGCTGGTGAAAAAATGAAGATACTGGAAGTCATCAGCCTGAAAGACTCCAACCCAAGCAATTTTGAAGCACAGAAAATTGCTCCAAGTTACATGCTATGAGGACACGTGACTCCATGTACACAGAGAAGAGGTAGATGCTACCAAGGGGTGAAGAGGACCCATTTGGGCTACATGTGTTTCAGGCTCTGCAGCTGGGCTAGCAGCAGAGTGTGCATCTGTGGATGGTAGATCCTTGAGCAGTTTGAGAGCAGCAGGTGCACTCCAGAGGCAAACCGCTTCCTTGACACTCATCCCAAAAGAGACTAATTCCTGTTTTCATCAGTGCACTGAATGGAGCTGACTGTTAGGAACTTTGGAAGCATTCATTTGCACCAAACAGGAAGGGTGATGTAGAAACAGCAATAAACTCCTGTCAAGATGAAGACCAAAACTGGCCAAAAAAATAAAAAATCATCCAAAAGCCCCTTTAATAAAGCTTTGGAAACACTGTGATACAGATCTCAAAACTCTGTAGTGGTGACACTTCACAAGTGCCGCTTCAAGGTAATAAAAACAATGATGAATTTGTGTGGTAAGCATATTGAGACAAACAAATACTCAAGGGCTGCCAGATGCACTTTCTACTCTCACACTCCAATTTCAGACTCTCTCGAGCATTCGGCTGGGTGCCTAAGGGAGACAACTCATTTCACTGCTATAAACATTTGATGGAAGTTGGTTCCCATACTCAGAATTAACTAACAGAACATGCAGCCTGTGATTACAAGTCTTCTTAAGGGAATTATTCAGATCACAGTTTCTCAAAACTTATTAGCCCCATAGTCTGTGTCAAAGAATTGGATGAAAGCAGAACTCGGTTCTGTGTTCCTTTAAACATAATTATTTTTTTAAAGGATCAGCGTAAACTTGGATGTGCCTGAAAATTTTATTCTGACAAATGGGGTCAAGACAGAAAGATAAGCATCAGATTTGTCTGTACACATTTTCTGCACTATTCAGTCTGTGTCAGCTCTCCCACCAGAATTATTTCACTGCAGATAGACACTGCGCAGCATTAGAAAACATCTAATTATGCTAGTTATGGAAAATTACTAGATGCTAACCATCTTTTGGAGTAGGTGGGGGCCTCCTACATCTGAACTGCATTAAGGAAGATGAGAAGGTCTTTAGCAATCTGCTCTCCCAGGCTAGGGCTTTGGAACTATCACCCATCCCCTTTCAGGGGAGCTAAAAAATTGATGGGCCAATTTCCTCAGGGAGTGAAGTGGGGAATTCTCCTCTTCCACTGAGCTTTAACAACATGAATATCTTTCCCACTTTGAAGGGGGGAAAAGAAACAACTAGTCATCATATTTAGATGATAAAGCATTATAATGAATGTCTATAGTTTATTAAACTGTTATGAGGACACAGCATGCAATTTATAAAGTACTAGACTTTTATAGATACAGAGATTTGGCAGTCATCGTAAGCAAATATTTCCCTTTTCTTCCCATTTCTGCCCCTGACACTTTGAGGTGCTGAATGCTCTGACATCTTGTGGAAAACTTGCACAACTGAATCGTAAAGGATCAGACCAAATGGAAGTTGGCAAGTGATCCTCCCCTTCCTCAGCTCCTGGGTGGTTGCTATGCCACAGCACAAACAGTGCATGAGCCCTGTCATCACTCACACACACCTCATATCCATGTCCCATGTCCATGTTCCATCTCT
>JAUBOD010000925.1:871336-883664 GCA_032353885.1 Nothura maculosa
CTACCCCAATGATCACACACCTCTCAGTGGGGCTAGAAGATATTTGAATGGCCATTTAAAATGCCATCATCAGCAGCAATATCTGCTCTGTAATGGGCTCCAGGAGGTCCACAAGTCACTCTATGTCCCTCTGAGCTCACATCTTGCTAGCAAGGAGGGAACAGACTGCAGGCGCTGCTCCTCCCTGCATCAGAAGCACAGGTGTGTGGAAATCAAATTCTTTGTTAAAAAAACAGCTATCTGTGGCACAAAGTAAGCATATGAAAAACATAGCACATGCAAACATGTTTCTAAGAAACTAAGAGCAATGATATTGATTCAGAGGGCACCTTCTCTTAGCACACCGCCACCCTTTAATGGAAAAGGAATAGGAGTATCGATTTTAGGGTGGTGGGAGGAGAGAAGAAAGAAAAGTTCTTACAAAATATGTCATCCAAAGGAAAAACATCATCCTGGCTTCCTCAAGGTTTGTCCTTACAAAGCTTGTTATCCAGAGACAACTTTCTAAAAATAATACAAGGAGTATCGCTACCAGAGGCAGGTAGAAAATAATCCAGTTATTAGTCTATCCTGCTCACCAAATCCAAGCTGGCTAAGTTTATTGTGCCTTTGGAAGCGGTGAGGCTTTCTGGTTAAGCAATACAATATTGAGAGTGTGATGTACCTGAAGCTAAAAGGGTACAATTTCTGCATAGGCCATTTTTTAGTTTTTGTTCTGTATGGATACTTGCTTCTATCTGCAGAAGAGTCAGAAAACTGTTACTACTAACAACTTGCTTTGATTTACTATTACTCATTTTTTCCTATTATTATTATCATTCTCCTTTCTATATTATATTGATTTTAAATAAAGTCATATGCAGAAAACAAGAGCAAAATTGTGAAGGGACTACCTTTTCCTCTCAGATGCTAATATTTTGATAGCTACAATATATGTACTCTTAACTGAAGATTTTTGATGGAAAATTTTGTCTGAGCTTCTGTAAAAAGCCACCTTCTTACCGTTAAGTCAATTATGGTTGAATTTTATATATGCATTACCAAATCTATAGTAGGCAAACAGCAGCTAAATAGGCAGGATGGTACAAGCCAGGCAGAGAAGCTACCAAGTGGCAGATTAACTCCTGTTTTATCTGAGTTAGAGCTGATCCAAACAGCTGTTAGTCCAAGACCACTGTCTGCACTGAGGTTGTGTGTCTCAGCCTGTTTTCCATTATATATATATATATATACATATATATATATATATAAAATAGAGTTGTAAACAGAAACTCCTGTGGCAACATACTATGAAATAGTCCTAGGATTGAATTCAGAAAGTAAAAATCGATCTTTCAATTAAAAGGATTGAAAATCATAAGGGTGTTATACACTTGTTATACATAAGTATATTAAAGTAAGTTAAAATACGAATGCTAGGCAGCCTGACAACTAAGAAAAAATGAATTTTAAGCTTTACAATTGTTGTTAATCCAAGGCAAAAGAGTGATAATTTTTGGAGTGGGGGAAGAGGAGAAAAAAAATAAAGCAAGCTTCTTTACCTATAAAACATATAGTTCATCTATTTGGAACACACATTTTTACACTTTATTTTATCACCTCCTAAATACCGTATAAGTAGGCTCCTATTATGAATTCCAGTAGGCAGAAAGCTGTTATCTTCTTAAAGGAGTATGTGTTGTGTATACATAGGAATTGCTCGCACAAAGGTACATTTTTAATATATATAAGTCATTTCCTTGGTTTGTGTATTTTGGGGAAGTTAGGATTGTATGCCTTGTCTGGAGTTAAGTTTTAAAAGTGCAGGGATAAATATCCTAGCAATGATGCAATATATTGCATTTATATGAGATGAGAATTTTCTAGTCTATCTACCTTTACAGGAGACAAACAGAGCTGAAAAAGGTATCAGGGTTATTGTGCAAGTTACTACTTCTATAAATTGCAGATCTGAATTAGATGGTAACTTAGATACATTTCTTAACATAAAATTTTGGAATCTGAGTATTTTCATGCCAGTGTTCAGTAGGCAGTAACAATAAAGATATTTTCTAAGTTCCAGTAAGATAGCACAGTTTCACAAACTAGATACCTAGGTGGAATCTAAAAGAGTAAAAGCTAAGAGAGTCTTTCTAAGTATAATATTGAAATAATATTTTTATGCAACTCCTGTTATTATTCTCCTACATTTTATCTTTTCAATATCATCAGACAAGTGATTGGGAGATGGATTTTCCTCCCCAGATTATTTCCTAGGTGAAAGACAATACCAGTATATCCTAGTCTAAAACATGATTTCCTTTCCAGCATTGGGTCTAAGTTGCAACAAGCACAACTCTACAATGTTCCCCTGAACATTTGCAGAATCTATCAGATTCTACCAAAAATAAATCAAAAGAAAACTTAATTGTAATACTCAATTCCTGATGTGAAAGCTCTACAAAACATGCTATGCAGAACCGACATAGATGAAATCTCTCTGAAGGAACATTTACTAGTTCAGTCATTGAGCCCTTCATGTTCCATGAAATTCAGATAAATTAACTGTGTCATTTTCCTTCAGCATTTTTGGTCTTTAGGGAGCTTTATCTCAGGAGCAGGCTGTGGCAAAGGAGCTAGCTCTTGAACGTAGCCTATTCTGTATCAGCTTTTAGAGGATTAAGAGTTTGTTTGCTAAAAGATTTATTTTTTTTTCCAGACACACATGCACATGCTTACACTCAGAAATAACATTTGATTGGAAAAATAATTCAAGTGCCGAAAGGCAAATCGCCCATAAATTCAAGTAGAAAAATAAATGAGGTCCTGAAGGTAGTTTCCATGGAATCAGTGAAAGCTACTGACGTAGGAAATGAAAACTATTCCAAAAAGTAAAGTCATTTTACCCAAGGGCACTGTAGACTTTACTGGTGCCAGAGAGCATCAGGAGATGACCACACCATTCCTAAGAAGCCTTGAGCAAGGACATGGTATCAAGACCCTTGGAGTGCCTGACAAATGTTTCACTCTTTATTCCCATGAATCATGGAGGAGTTGATTCGTTATCAGCAATAACAGCCTTTTTTTCCCCTCAGAGTGAGGGGGAAGATACAGGAAGCACATGCTCGAGGCTAAGAGGAGGCTGCCAGAAACTGGTATAGCACAGCGAGCGTGGTGACCTGCACATCTAGATTGCAGCCGTGCGCAAAGTCATAAACCAGACAGACAGGACGTACAGGAGGGACACACAAGGGAAACACACTAAAAAATGATTAGTACCAGATAGCTGCCAAACTCGTTTCATTAGGAAGAGAATAAACCAGCACATTGCTCTTGAATCTCACCTTTAAGTGCCTTTAGTCAGGAACAACCATATTCTACCTGAGCTCGTGTTTTATCTGTTGTAATGACAAGTACTTCACCTAGCAATACAGTGAGTATTTGCTCTAGAAATAGCTGCATATCCCTAAGAATCATAGGGATTTAAGAATTGCGATGCCAGTTTCTGTGTCTGCAGGGCCTGCTCATACTTACTGTCAGACATTTATGGACTATTGACCCATTTATGACATGATTCATAATAAACTATCAGTAAATTTATAAAAATTTCTTCCTAGTTTATTCCAGCTGAAATAAGCAAGCTGAGGCTGCTGAAATGCAATGACATTTCAGATCCTGTTCACATTCTTCTGGGCTATATCAGACACACAGAACTCTTTCAAAATAACATTCACTACCGGTTTCCTTTCTCCTCGCTCTTGCTCAATCTCCTCAGATCTGCTTCCTCCCTTGACCCTAAGGTCACCAGAACTGCAGGTATTCCATGTCTGTGATTGTGTTGGCTGTGGGTTTATTCTCTATATTATCCTTCTATCTATATCCTGTCCAGATAATAGAACTGTTTTATCAGATCAAGTTTCTAATGACGAAGGATGAAGGATGATTCAACATCGAAATGCTAGCATTGACGTTCTTCTAAACGTCCTCATCTTTTTCCCTTGGCTTCCAGGTTAGCTATGAGCACAGTTTAGCTCAAAACAAGATTACAAAGTGGATAGAAACTGTAAAGGGTATAAAAGACTCTCTAGAAGCATTTTAATAAGCTTAACACAAATTTCTTTATGAATTTGTCACAATTAATGCACTTGTTATACAACCCTGGAATTCTCATTTAATTTATTTTGCATAGAGAACTCTTATCCTATTAAAATTTTCTTGAGGTACTAGTTAAAAATCCATGAGCTGCACTGTTACACACTCAAAGTGGCTGAGGCTTTTTTGCCAGATTGCACGATCAGCTGGCACTACTCATCATATGGACTTCTGCATCAGAAAGCAGTTTTCTTTGCATAGACATTAAACAAGAGCTTCAGACATAAAACCACAAATAGTATCGATGCGTCGTTTAGCAAGAAGGAGACTCTGTGTTAAGTCCCTCATTCCAGTTACTTATTATGGAAGAAACAGATGGGATTTAATTTTTGCCTCACTGTTATGTACTATGAATAACTCCTCAATCAAGACTGAGGGAGTTATTAAAGATATAACAAAACAGTCTGGAGACCAAAATATAAAATATGATTCAACATGAAGAATAAATGGAACTGTCACCTGATTTATTGGTTCTACCATCACTTCCTCATGCATAATAGGCCACCAGATTGCAAAAATATGGAATTTAACTGCTTTTCTTTCTGGCATGAACATTTCAATCTAATTAAAAGTCCTAATTCAAAGTCATGGAAATCTGTCAGTGCATCTCCTCTGAAGTCAAAGGCTTCCTCAGCTTTCAAAAATCTGATCTTCAGAGCTTTCTACCTGAAAGACTGTTCATTTAGATGATACTTGCTTGGATGTTCTTTCTTACTTTTCATAGGTTACTGCCCTACTAGTTATTTCTTACAAACTTAAGACACAAACTTTCTGGTTTGCATCTAGTTACTGAAACTCCTTCTCCACAGTACCCACACTTTTTGAGGGGAGGAACAAATAATAACAACTTCTAGAGAAATATTTAATTGTAGCATTATCATGATTTCAATATTACCTGTGAGAACTAGTGGCATTACATGTGGTTTATATTCCCAGTTACATAAAAGGCAGGGGTGGGGGGCAGGGAATCCTAAGATAAAAAAATAAGTTCATAGACTGTTTCATCCATGCTCAGCCTTCTCTCCCTGAAGCCAGTTGGAGGTTTGCCACTGAGTTAAACAGGAGATTGAAAGGGCTCGAAATCAACTTTTTGGAGATGTGTTTCCCCCCCACCCCCCCCTTTTTTTTTTTTTTTTTTTTTTAAAAAAACAGTACCCTGATTATTTTCCATCCTTCTGCTAATCCAGAGTACAACATAAATCAGAGAAATTTCTCTTTGTTGTTTGTCATATGTTTTCCTGGAAAATTCATAGCGGGGATTTAACGGAAGGACATCAGCAACACGCGTATACACATTTTTCTTTTGAACTCGCTTCTAAGGTGGTCTTCAGTACTCTACGATTTTTCCTGTTGTACATGAGGTGACTCACTGGGGCTTTGGCACTGTTCACTATTTTCCTGCTGTTTGGAGAAAGGAAAAAAAGGAGAAAAGTGAGTGTGAAGAGGCCTCGGCAGCCCAGCTCCATCTGCACTTCCTCGCCAGCTCCCGCACCACCGGGATGTCAAGGACAGTCTCCGGCATCCCTATTGTTTCCCTGCAGCCTGTTCTCCTTTTGGGCCAGTGCTCAGCGGAGACGCTGCTTGTGCGGCTGCTTCCCAAGCACCAGGTCGTTCTGCCCTCAGCAGCAGCGTCCGTGGCTTCAGTGCAGCCTTTTGCAAAGGGTGGTTGGCCAGCACTGCTCTTGGATGCAGATGGGAGGTTTATTTACTTATTTTAAAGCCAAGCTGTGAGGCTAACACAGCCACCCTCCACCACCTCAAAGGAGATCAGTTCCTTTCTAAATTAAAAGACACATAACAGCTAAAGACTGAAGGAGCAGAAATTTCTGCTGGGCTACAAAAGGGCTTCTGTGGGCAGCAGGCAATCAGAGCAAAAGCACTTGTAGCACTGCTGTATGGATCATTAGCTAATTATAGGTCTTAATCATCTGCATATTGCAGAAAATAGCCATGCTGCAAATCAGATCCTCTTAGCCCCCTTACAGACTGGTACAAATCTGCAAGGTAATTGTAAGGGGAGCTCCTAATCATAATAGTTTCCTTAATCTGATGGTACCACCACGCATGGTGGTGTTCTGGAAGTGAATCTTATTATACGTGTGACAATTTTATTAGTACAAGGGAAGACAAATGGCAGATGTTCCTCAAGTCTGGGAATTTATAAATGAGCAGGTAAAATATTAAAGAGAGATCACAAAGAACTTAACTATCTGCAATATCCTACAAAAATACTAACCCTGTCAACCTAACTTGAATATTTATAATGCATTAGTACATTTGTCAAATTTGCTATTAAAAAAAGAAAAACACTCAAATTCTGTAACATCCATCAGCCTCTCTACTTATAAAAGGCTTGCACTTGCTCACAGGTGCCAGGCCATTGCAGAGTCAGCACTTGGGTCCTTCACCCAAGGGCCTCCAGCTGCTCTGGAGCACTCTTTAGGCCTAATTTATATCCGCCACTTGCACATACAACACCTCCTCATACACATGCACAAAAAATACACCAATTCATATGAAATTCATATGAAATATATAAGGTAATCAAAGAATATGATTCATTGCCTTTTCGCAGAAGACTCTATGATGTTTTAAACAGGTTTTGGAGATATGCTTGTGAATGTCTTCATGCAGTACCTAGCTGGGTCAGCAGGAATTCTTCCACTCATCTGAGAGAATTTTTAGAATATAGATCAGATTAAGTCTCTTGTTTGCAAATCTCACTACATCATTATGAGCTGCTTTCCCTTGATGCAATTCTTCACTCTTCATTTCTTTACTCTTCTTCTCAGCAGATTTGTGGACCTTATTTTCTATTTAAGACAAATCATGAATTGACTATTAAAGTGATGCTAAACTATTTGATCCTATTCACTACAAAGAAAGAGGAGGTAAAATAGCCAGTATCTATGGATTAGTCAGAAAATCCTACTGTGCATGCATCCGACACTGGAGCAATATGACAGCAACCACCTTATTGGTGACAAAGATGACACTATCTGTCCTACAGCAATTAGAGTCTGCAGTGGATCCCTTCCCCATGTATGCAAAATAAAGTATGCTCCATAAAAATAAAGATAAGGAATAACAAAAAATAACATGGATACATTCAGTGCATGCCTTTCCTTGAACCATGCTTCACAAATGCCATCAAGAGATGAGTATGCGATTCCCCAATGTTTAACAAAAATCCTATGAACAGAAGAAAATGCACAGAATGATTCAAGGAATACAGACTGCTTATTTTTCTAGCAGTGAGAAATATTTCACATCTGAAGCAATCTCCAAATCCCCGTAATGTAAATGGTCTGTGCCCAAAAATCCTCTGCTCTAGGGTACTTGTGTCAAGCTGGCCCAGATGCTATTTTTGCTGATTTGCCTCACTGAACTGTTTGTTTTCCTGTTCACCCACTTTTAATGCAGCTAAAGAGGCAATCAAAGTATGCATAGGTTTGCATACACAAACCACCTAAGCTGTGCACTCAGTGCCTCTTGTATAGAGTTTCTTTGCATTTCCTGACTGCCATATCCGCTCATTTTTCATCATGCATTTAGATGTTTAGTGTTTTGTGGCAGGAACCATCTGTTTGCTCTGTAGAATGGATAATGAAATGGGTATCCCATCCCTTACTGAAGCATCTGGTTGCTACTTCTTTATTAGTAAAAACAAATGAGAAAATAATGTTACTTTTCATCTTTAAAGAGAAAATAAATGATATTTTGATTTTTTTTTGAAAAGCTCCTATGGAAAAAAATGGCAAAGTTATACAGAATGGCAATTTAGAAGGAAAAAAAAGAAGGGGGACTGGGGGGTGGGGGAGGGGTCTCTTCTCCATAGGCATATTTACATGCCCACATCATTTGGCATTGCATACATGCCACCATTGGGTGGCAAGGATTCAAGCCGAAGAATGTGGAAAATTCAATTTTATGTGGCCCCTTCTCACAAATGCTTTTGTAATGTGTCCTATGAGTAATTTTCAGTATTAAAGCACACTGCATTACAAAGGAAGACAAGTTTTCTTTTTGTGGTTAAGGTGACTGGTAGTCTGAAATGGGAAAGATGCTTGAAAAACAAAATAGAGGAATAGTGAGTTGAGAGGAAAAATAAATGTATTTGCAAAAATAAGGAATCTAGAGGCAACCTTTCTAGCTCCAATGAGTTGTCCCAATGTATTTACCCAGCACTGCTGATGCACTAGAATTAGAATAATGTAGCACTGCTCATTTCCAAGTGCAAAAACTGTGTTCAGAAAGTGCTCTCAGGGCAGCCCTGAGAGGAGACTTGCTGAGGCAGTAGGATACAGATGGCCAGAGCTCAGGTCTGGATGCCGCAGGAGTCAAGCTGTACTGGGGCTGAGATGAGGTTTCCCTGCACACTGATCTGCTCTGCGGAGGACAAAGAGCGATTGTGCCTACGCTGGGAAACAGGGGAACGCTAGAACAGCTACGTGCAGCAGATTCAAGGAGGGAGAAGTGCCAGAAGAAGGCTCAAAACTTGTTCTTCTTGCCAGTAATGAGTAAGCAGATTGAGCATTTTAACATATAGATATCATTCTACACATAGTTAAAAGTTAATTTTTTAAAAAAAGTCTAGAAACCCAGACAATAAATCATTTGTTGCTGCTGAAATTATACTGTAAGAGCGTTGGACATTCTTCCCAAAGTAATAGCCTATGGTCTATATGAACACTAAAAAACAAGCTTTGCTTTCACTCAGTGTGAACAAGATTTGAGAATTCTTTTAAAAGAGAGGAAACTAGGAAAAAAAGGATGGGGTTAAAGACTAGAGAAATGGAAATTCTCATTGACTTTATTAAAATTATGTATTATATCAGGGCTTGTCTTTCAATTTCTGTGGATTCATCTACTTCATACTGAGACTAGAATAATCTCTCTTCTCTTCTGCTTTTGGGATCATAACTCTAGCACAAGGCATGCTTATGATCCTGTAACTGCTAGTAGATTAACTGGGTGGCAGAGGAGGAGCAAGAAAAATATAAAAGTAGTTTAGACAGAAAGAAGTGAACATTACAATACACTGGAGCTCATTTTTGCTCATTGATGCAAACAGTTATTTCCATATGGACCCGTCTTGAAATACTGTACTGAGTGTAGATGTAACATGTTTATCCTCATAGCAGGTGGGAAGGCTCAGCTGTCATGAGGCACTCTAGGTAACAAGGCAAAAATAATTCTAGACTGCAGGCATTTATACTGAAAAGCTAAACCTTCTCCTGAAATCCAAGTGGTTGTACAAATTTGGCAGCCATAAATCTGGAATTCAAGGATTTATTAAAGGACAATTTCTGCCACCTCAGAGCTACAGGTATTGCCCTTTAATGACATTTTGTGGTATTGTACTCTAGTTTTCAGCTACGATCAGCGAAATAAGGTCCGAGGCGTGCAGAGGAGAAACTGTGTTAACTCTGAAACAGAAGTAGAGACAGTACGAAGTGTTGGAACAGCACTTTCCAAGCGGCGCTCTGTTACACCTGGCATCAGCACAGCTCCGATGGGCTCGTGAGCAGGGAAAGACATTGCTTAAGTCTCAGGTTCTTCACACTAGTTTTTAAATACCAATATTTAACTATCAATATTTAACCTTTTCTTCTGCTTTGGAGAGAGCTATTTTCGTTTCATGAAAATAAACCTACATTCAAGAATCATTAAAAGAAGTTTTGAATAACACAGTATTTCTATAAGTTTATCATCAGTTTTTGTCTGGAAGCTATTCCAAAAAACAATGAAATATTTGGGAAAAATCACTATTCAAAGTTACCTGAAACCCATTGCTCTACTGCAGTCAAAAAATTCTACCACTAAACTGAAGTCTGTATTCAAAGAGCTCTTCTAGGTGCTGCAGATTATTGACATTTCATCATAAAATTCTCATAAGTTAAGTTCTCAGCTTTATGGAATTAGACTGAAGACAGTCATAATGAAATATGGAATCACCTTTATAATCCGTATTAGATTGCAGAATTTTGCAATTATCTTGTTCATCACGCTGAGCTTTGTAGTACTCGACCATAGGATACACTGGGAACACTCAGCATTATAATCAGACATGCAAGCACGTAATTCCAGATGTTGACAGTACCTGTGGGCTTTTGATGACCTGGGCTTTGAGACTTCTTCAAAGTCAAGACAGACTTATAACTTTGATTCAGTAATGACAGACCCTCAGTTATTTGAAGGCTCAGCTTGAGCCTTAGCTAACAAACAGCACACAGAAAAACAAGTGAGATTTAATTACCTATGTATCTACTTCAGCTATAGTCCTAGCAGTTACTTGCAACTACAGCCACAGCAATGTAGTTGTAGCAACTACGTTGGCACCACAGAAGAATTCTGAAAAATGAACAGCACAAAACAAGCATTTATCAAGGCTAAAAACACCTAAAGTTCTGTTAGCATTAAAAAAAAATCTGTCTGGATTGACAGGACTGCCCTGCAAGATGCTCCTCTGCTCCAGTGCTTGCTCTCTCCCTCACACACAAACCTAGTGCTGCGCTTGGCTACCAGAAGGTTCCCTTGTCCCTAGGGCTCTTTGTCTCTAAGCCCTTATCAAACAGCTCTCCTGCAAGCTCCACATTCAGGCTATTCTGTGCCTCACTCCCTGCTTGGCATTTTATAGCTCCTAGGGCAGATATAAGTTGTGATCTCCCTTTAAGAAAATAGCCTCCAAAAATATGTAGCATTAGTTTTGTCAAAAGAATACACATGATTAGGCAAGAAGCAGCCAGTCATAAAACACAAGGAAATCTTTGTAATCATCACAGTATTAATAAGATGATGATTGGGCACTCTAATTTTCTCAAATACTACCCTCAGTTAAAAACTTTTTCAGATAGGTAAAAGTACTTTGTAACCATATGGATTGTAGTTATAATAATTAGATAATTGTATCCAATCATTGTTCCCAAAAGTATAAGTGCAAAATGCATACATTCTGATGTGGTTAATTGTACAGTATTCTTGACCTTCAAAACAACTGCACCAAACTGCAAGCTCCAGGACAGCTAAGAAAAAAGTAGTAGTTAACACTAAATAATCCAATGCTACTTTCAAGCCAGGGCTGAAGAGACCCTTGAGATCTCTTCAGTGGTTTATAAGGAACAATTTTATCTGTGGCAAGCCTCAGCAGAAGCAGCTCACACAGGAGTGGAAGATACCAAGTTGGTCCCAGGCCTGTCAAGAAGAAGCAGCATCACCAGGGTCTGTCCTGGGGCAGCACCTCGCAGCCATCAGGAGCAGCAGGATGAGTCTCCTTTCCAGAGGACAGAGAAGACAATCCCCAAACCAGCTAGCCCACCCTCATACACACCAAGAACATCAGCTTCACTCCCAAAGAGCAAAATCAGGTGCCAGAGAAATTTCTGACCATATTTTGAGATGAAAATAGAAGTTGCCTGCATTAGATCCTCTCAGTAAGTCATTCAGCAGGGTGTGCAGAATTCTCCCTTCCTCTAAGCTCACATACACCAAGTGCATCATATTACCAACACTGAGCTTAAAACGTAACAAAAGCAACCTGCTCCACAGCACAAGAGCCCCAGCCCAGGTACTAGGCATGCATCATGAAAATAATTAATTCTGGAAACCAGAGCTCTCAGAAATAAAAGTTCAACCAGTTTAAAAAAAAAAAAAATCTTGTTTTCTGTTTCCAACATATTCTCAAAAATAATTATAAGCCTTTCAGAGCCCTGACTAAGGGCAGTATGATTAGGAGGATAAACATCTGGAACAGAATCCAAGATTCCATCTAACCTTGCACCACCACCTCTGGCACACTGTGATGCAGTGCCATGAGGGAAAGGATATCCGCTACTGCTATCAAAGGCAAGCATGGTACCATGTTTTTCTTTTATTTTAAAAATATTCCTTTAAAAAGATCCAGCTCTGAAGATACCATATTGTTCTAAGACTCATAATCGTGATATTTTTATTTCCAACTTATTGTAAGATTCAATTTTTTTCCTACAGAAAACCTTCCAGTTCTGATGTACGTGCAAACCAAGTTTCTATATCTAGTCTCAAAATTTCCTTACTGTCCCACGACATGCATGGATTACTTATAGTTTGGGACTTTTGAGGAGTCTCAGGGGGCTAAAAATGTCTGGAGGAGGCATTCAGCAGTACATGGTAATGCTGATAGTTTAGGGCAGGCTGTCTGATGATGGGATTTGAACAG
>JAUBOD010000925.1:883764-915464 GCA_032353885.1 Nothura maculosa
GTCTGGAGGAGGCATTCAGCAGTACATGGTAATGCTGATAGTTTAGGGCAGGCTGTCTGATGATGGGATTTGAACAGACTCAGAGAGCTGTGATTTCTGCAAGACCACTAATGTCTCCCTGTTCCTGAAGTTATAGGACTAAATTGGCTGAACTGGAAATATCCACATGGCAGTGAACCCCACCAGTCCTTCCCAGATGTCCTTCAACCACCTTTAAAAGAATACTTAGGTAACAAAACAAAAAAAATTTAACCAAAATAAAAAATGCACAAGCAAGCTAAACCCATAGAAGGACGAGTGCATTTTTGGCTGACGAGTTATGCTTCCTTAAGCAAGGAGGAGTGAACGTTGCTTGTTTAAATCCTTGCCAGGAGTCTCAATTTTTCCCCAAGACCACAGTCAATCAAAAAGTAAAGAACATACTTCTCCAAGCCTTGCTAACTCATGAGGTGATGCTTGGGTATCTATTGATGAAGAGGTAGATGACAGCACAGATATTTTTTAAATAGTTCTGTCTTTTGTTTGAAGTTTCACTCTAGCTCATTGACCAAATGAATAAAATTATAGTTAATAAATCACCTTATTCTTCTGGCTAGTCCCTGACAAGCTTGTATTTTTCAGTGTTACTGCTGTCCAAGTTCCCATCTTTCCACAATTATTTTGCTCCCCTACAATCTTTCTTACTTTCTTCTGGTTACCCTGGGAAATGTCTGGATTCTGCATGATTAAAGTTAATGGGAGCCTTGCCATCAACTTCAGTGAACACGAGATCGAGCTCTGCGCCAAATTCCATAAACCTTCCATGTAAGCTACAACACCTGTTTTCTTTCTCCTCCCATACCCTATTTCTCCTCATTGCACAATTTTCTCTGCTCCAACACATACTAATCTACTCACTGTATCCAATCCATCATATTCGCCTTTCTTCACCAGTTGCGTACGTTGTTGTCCTATAGCTAGAACCCACAGGAGGAGAGTGTGAACTTGCTTATAAAAGTGTTATTTTTTATGCTGCCAAAGCAATAACAGGACAATACAGAACAAACTCAAAATGATATGCAATATCTTTTCATGCATCTTGATCTGATTTTCAATTTTGCTTCAAATCCCACTTGGAAAAAATCATTGCCCTATGTATTTATTTCTAAAGTTTTCTTATACCCAAGTGTTAAATCTTTGCCATTATTTGATTTGTTGAATTCTGGCCTTCTCCTTCCTAGCAAATGTAAGGAATGTACTTCATTATTTCTGCCAACATGTTTCAATAATCAAATACTAGCTGTTCTCCATTCCTTGTGCTAAAATCTTGCTTTCAGTTGGTTTTTTTTTTTGATTTCTTTTTTTTCTTGGTTTTTTTTTGGTTTCAGTTCTCCCAAGCTTAGTTTTTTAAAATAGCGTATTTTAGAAACATCTATTGAGACAGACTGAGCAAATTTCCTATCTTAGGAAGGCGTAGAGCTTCAGTGTTAGATTATTAGTCATTATGGGGTCTGAAAGCAAGGGCGATCATTTGGGAACGATCACTCGTGTCAGCAATCTCAAACACAGATTAATCATGGGGAGTGAGGGGGAAGTTTGAGAACGGTTGGTTCCTTATTGAACCTAGACCTACTGCTCCATCTCTTTAGCATATTCTCTCATTTCTTAAGACCTTTCATTAGTTCTGTGAATGTAATCCACTACTTCATCGCCCAAATGCATGACAGCCCAAGCAGCAGGTGAAGGACATCCTTTATTCAGCTCCTTTTGACTTTGACTTTATTGGAGTGATACATCATTCAGGACTCAAATTAATGTCTGTCCTAAGAGACATATTGTATAGCTGGATGTTTACTCTAAAGTGTTCTTTGAGTGTGCTGTCTATAGAAACAAAGTGTACTGCCATTATCAGAAAATTTATCTTCCCCTGCTGGAGATTATTCTGTGAAACCTAAACTACTACTTTAGTAGTTCATAAGATGTAATTTCCCCACATACGCTTCTTTTTTAATTTGTGAAAAAATAAAGTCTGAGCAGCTCTAGTACTAAGTAAACAGTATATTATTACACATCCATTCAGAATGTAGCTGCAAACACAGTTCAAACTGTTAAACGCACACTGCTTACTCATAGCTATTATTAACGTTAGAACATTATCTAAGAGGGACAATGACATAAAATATTTCGTAATAGTATCATAGTAGGTGACTCTTATGTATTCATTACTAACCCCTAAATACAAAGTTAAGCAGCTTAATCAAATCCAACATCAGCATCAGATTGCTGAGATCCCTTGGCAAAATCTGAACTGGCATGTCAAGGGGAAATCATATGGCAGGCTTGTTACCACCACTGTATTACACTTCATTTTTCATTAGCTGCCCAGTGATCATTAAATATTATTTCTTATTCTGAGTAAAATCATGCTGAGTTATTAGGGAAGAAAAGCAGTTCTGAAGCACTTGAACCAGAAGTAAAAGATAAGAAAAAAAACAAAAAAAGAAAAAATAGTCTTCTTCAAATGTGGAAAACGGGACACTACTAAACAGCACAAGCAAAGGGCAGGAACATAAGTGACAGTAGCATCACTGTAGTAAATCAATTGCCTTTCACAAACTATCAGAACTCCTCTTCCTCTCTCATCATAAGTCTCTCAAGCATTCCTTACATATACACACCTTGATTTGGATATATATAATACTCTCACTGTACATCTCTCTACTTCCCCTATTATATACTATTAAATCCTTTCATTTAAAAAAGAATCCTTAGAATTAAGTATGTATTTAAGCACTTGGAGGAATTTTAATGACATAGTGTAGCATACACTTATTTTACAAGTACTGAGATTAAGATACCTATATTTTCGTTCCCAATATCTTATCCAAGTAAACTCTTTGTAGTCAGTGATTAAACTTGGGGAAGGGAAGTAGAAGTAGAACTTTCTCTCCATTTTGAGGGCCTGTTCTGCACAGCAATCAACACCGGTGTGAAAGATACTCCAACATATGCACTAGAGAGTGGAGTGTTTTGAGCAGCACAATTTAGTTCTACGTCATGTGAACTGTGCAAGAGCCACTTGCACATCAACGGAAGGTCCCACTGTGCACAGGCTTGGTGCAGGCAGAGAGTAAATCACCTGATAACTTAATGAGGGTGGGTTGCGTAAATAGTTCCACACAGAGCAAATGTGCATAGATAGGGCAATAAATGGCCATGATGGATGGGACAGGCACCAGGATAAGATCAAAAGAAGGCTACAGCAAGCCTTTTTTTATTATTATTAAAAAAAAAAATCACCAGACCTTGCACTGCCATTAACTGCTTCCCATAATTGCTCCCTCCACAGTCTGCATGGGAGATTTTCCATTAGGACCATACACGGTGAGTAGGACATAGCCCCCTGCAGCACAGGAGGCCACCAAGGGGAACCCTTCTCCATATGTCGCCCTCATGTATCACCTCCTCCACTCCAAAACTCCCCACCCCTGATATTTTCTCGGGGAAAGAAAAGAAAAAGTAAACCTTTCCACCTAACTTATACATATTATTTTCAATTTTATCAGCATTAATATGTCTTTGTTTATTTTGGGCATCTCTAACTTTCCTTTGCATTTTAATATCTTTCTATTGAAAGAATCAACAAGCATGATAAACGTGCCACTTCAAAGGCCAACTTAACTTTATTTCTTCAGCCTTTTCAAGCCAAAAGAGACTACATTTTGTTTGTTTTGTCCCAGAGAGATAACCTATCAAACAACAACTCTTGAGAAGGAGGAAGATGTAATGAAACAGGCAACATAAACATGATGCATATTTCAGCACCTTACAGTTACCTTTCTTTAAAAAAAAAGAAAGAAAAAAAGGTTACATGTAACAAAAGGATTTTTACTCTGAAGAACAAGAGACAATTTGGGAATCATTTTGTGTGTATATAGTGTTTAGGACATCAAAATTAAAATAGATTCTCAGCGAGTCCTTAACAAACAACTTTTGAAGCAAACTTTACAGAAAATTTCCATCATAGCCCACCTTGGATCCTTAGGTATTAGTAATAGTGTTCTAATATCCAGAGTCCATAATATTTTAATGAACGTATTCACAAGACAAGTCTTACTGAACGAGACATGCAGAACTGGATAATACTACTACTTTTTGAATTATATTTTTTCTAACTATATCATCTGTTTTTTTGAGATTTCAATAAGAAAAGAGCTGTGCAGGTGTCCTTAGGCACTAAGGGCACTTCTTACAAAATTGGCCAAGATTTGCTATAATCCTATAGTTAAGTCTGGGGAGGGAAAGGAAAAAAACAACCAAACAAAAACCACAATAATAACCTACAGATAAAAAAGTCATACACTCTGAACATGGCAACTATAAAGACTCGTAGTGAGAATCATCCGTGCAAGCGATTTACTTTTCTGAAATTGAATCCCACAGTTAAGAAAACAAATTCTTATGGGGAAGATTTGGAGCCTAGAGGAAGGGAGCTGCATTACCAACTTGAAGACTTCATCAACCAGACAAATCCAATCAAAAGACAAAACAAATTCATGCTACTGGAGTCATTGCTGCAACCTGATTGTATGATTGAATTTCGGCAAAGTACAGAAATCATATCAGATATACTACAATGTTTCATGTGGCAAGGTGTATATGGGAACATAATTAAAACAATCTCAGTTGGAAATGGAAAAACAGTAAATGGCTGAGATTCTGGAAGTGGAGCAGAGCCTGAATTGACTCTCACTCCACTGCAAAACAGATATTTAAGCATTTCAGTCACCCATAACTTGAGATACTTTTTAAATTTGGTTTGTGTTTGGGAATTTTTGATCAAAGAAGGACACATGAAAGTGGGTTTTTTTTATTTCATCTCAGAGGACAGTCGTTCTGGAAACAAAGCTACTCACCAGCAAAGCACATTTTTATTCTTGTTTTTCCCCTTGTTTGAGAAAGCCACTCTGCTGAATTCACCAGTAAGAATTATGAAAAACGCTTCTATGGAAGACCTACACCTTGAGACTACACCAAATACACTGAACTGTAACATACACTCTTTATGTGTTAACATAAAACAACATATGGAATGGCTCCTGCTTTTTTCAACACCTGGAACTGTGCAGTACATTAGAAAGTACAAAAATACCTATTACAATATTGTGACCACCGAAAACTTCAATTCCAGCATTTTAGAATAAAACAATAGATCTCTACAGGTTGCTGTGCTTTTCTACACTTAAGACTACTCCTTATTTCAGTTTCATTAAATCACTCTCTTTAAATATATTAATCTCTTATCTATATGCAGGTGCAAATTTGAGCGTCTGAGATGGGTATCTTTCACCCAAGGCTGCTAACCTCATACCTCAAAGAGATTACTCACTTGGAAACCAAAAGGACAAACATCTTTTTGTCAACGTGTCAAATCAAAGCATAAATCACACAACAGATGTTCAAAATACCTTTTCCAACCATCTGCGGTTAAAGTACAAAGGAAAATATTTAATAAGATTTAAAAATGCATATTTGTGATTTGCTGATAATATCACAAAATAAACTGCCTCGATTGCAAGATGCCCTATGGTACCTTCAGATAGGGATGGAAGAATTTATCTGGGAACCTTTTCAGCAGTCAAAGGTTCCAAACCGTTTTCATGACGAATTTCCAACTGATTCTTACCTTAGGCTGTACAGCCTGATTAGGGGAGGTATTTTCCATAAATTAATGGCTTAATTTCACTTTTGTTTTCCATTTCCCTTAAGAAAACCCTGAAGGCGGGACTGCTGGGGTGCTGCTTACAGGGATAGCAGAATGGCTTCCCTCGACTGCAACGGTAGTGTCTTGTTGGAAAAGTAGCTACAAAGAGAACTGGGGTTTTCTTCCAATTCAAAAACAAATAAGAGGACGTACTGCCAGCATAAGTATACCATAATTATTAGAATTCAGGATCAAGTATTCCCGTTGTTTTTATTATCTAAAAACATGTTTTTACATATTTTACAAACACTCTGTTAAGAACAAAAATAATCAGCTGAACTCCTAGTAGTAACATGGATGTAAAGAAAGGGCAATACCAAACAATCCTTATAGGAGGCAACAAGTATAAGTGTCTCAATTTCCTGCAAGGCAATATATAAGTTCCAAATCCCTGTGACTGGGATTCGTACAGAAGCAATGAGGGAGGAAGGAAAAGGTAGCTAAAAAAAGCAGATGGGTGGACAGGACGGAAATAATAAATAGTGAGAGAAAGATTGCTCTAATGGGGAAAATACTAGAAGAGTTAGTGGGTAGGTAGCAAATGAAGACCTGAGAAATGAAGCTGTGCAGTTACATGGGATGTAGAATTGACAGAACATTCCTGACGAGCATGTGGGATTACTGCTTGCCTCTGGTTAGAGCAGGTCCCCAGATCCCAGAACCACGAGACTCCACTGGGAGCACCTCTCTGCTCCTTCACTGACCAAAAACTCAAACCAGAACTGCACTTGGGAGTGTTTCATCCTAAATATGCAATAAAGAAAGCTTTGAAGAATAGGAATTAAAATAAAACTTAGACACTCAAAGTCTCAGCATATTATGATTGAACTGGTAGCTTTCTTTCTGGCTCATAATCCAAGAACTGCAGTAAAGATTTCCCCTCTCTGTTTCTTGATGCCAGGGTAACATTTTCCCCAGTACCAGGCCAGAATTAATTAGAAGTCCTCCTATGAGCTCAGCGCAGCAGTTCTCCCTTTAATTTGGTTTTAGACATATATGAAAACAGTAAAACAATAGAAACAAAAGAGGAAAGAGAAGAACTTCACAGCATGCTATACAGCATTACTCAATACTTAGATATGTTAAACTCTTTTATACAAGCCATACTTGAATGAAAATGTCATCTGAGCAAAAACTACATGAAATACAGTGCACATTAAATCAAATGTTTTTGCAGGTTTTTCTAGCTCTGGGCTAACTTCAGAAAACCACCCAAAAAAGCCTGAGAAAGAGGTGGACCTGAAATATACATGCAGCAAAGCTTCCTCGTGTCCTGTGCTATTCCACAGACTTTGCTCATCGGAAAAAGAGGAAGTGCAAATGGAACATCTGCAACGCCTGGAGAATTCCAGGGGGAATACACAGGAAGGATGTTAGAAAGCTATTTGAGCTAGTGTCAAACATGCATAGGAGGTGCAAAATCTAATGAGGGACATTAAATCACAAACGGACAGAGTTCAACATGTGAAATAATGACTGATATAACAAATATAGTGTAACTCTGAAAATTATTAAACAAGTACAAGCAAGGCTCAAACTCAGGGGATCTCTGTTGAGCTGAACTTGTCCTACAGTTTTTCTCCCCAGGATTAGAAGATTTGTTCACCACAAGAGCAGAATAGTTAAGGTAAAAACTATTGCTGCGAAACAAGCTGCAGCAGCTACCTGAAATAGATTTTTTTTTCCCCAAAACTGGTGGTACTCTCTATGTGCAGGTATTGCACTGCCATCTAGTGCTCGGTATACTGTAAAGCCCAAGCATGGGGCTTGCAGAAGGAGAGTTCAAAATTATATCTCTCTCACATGCCCATCACATGCTTCTTACTTTGCAAAAAGAAGTTTTTTCTCCAGGATGCTCAGTCCCAAGAAATATGCAATATGGATTCAAGTAAGTTCAGTGCCATAAATTAGTATTATTTACTATTTTTGTTATTTATTATTTACAGTATTATTTTAAAAGCAGTCATTCAACTGAGTCACATTCTGTTGTATTCACAGGGTAAACCTACTGATGATTTTAGGTATTTCAACTGTTTTCATGCACTAGGGGTATGCCTTGAAACCCACATTTCTCCTCCTGAGGGGAAATGAACCCTTTTTCCAAACTGGCATCATCTTCTCCAGGGTTTATAGGCTGATAAGAAGGGAGTGACCCCCGAGTTTCTCTCCCAGCTTTATGCAACTAATTAAGCTATTGTTGAGCAAAAGGAGCAGAGCTAAATTGCAACCAACTCATGACCATGAAAAGACACAATCTTTCACACACATACACACTGCCAAAGGACCAATTGCCCCATGCAGGAGCCTTAGCAGCACAGGCTTCTCTGAGCCACAACTCAGGGAGCCAAAGCAGAGCCTCAAAGGAGCAACCAGAGCAGCTGTAGGGCCGCAGTGCCTCCAGACTCAGGGAGCTCTCACCCCTGATCTCACCTTTCCTCACACTGCTTCTGGATACAGAGTATGCAAAAGCTAAATATATAAACATGTATAAAATATAAATGCAAAACATATGTTACTGCCAAAGACCAAAGGTTGGTCTATGGCCCACCATACATTTGAAATAGATAAACCTCAACTTAGTTCAAAAAATTGGGCTTTTAAAACAAGACTTTTGAAACATGCATTTCCCAAACTTATCTGTTAAGAATTACCATTTTTGAAAACATTCTTTCAAAGTACAGAATAGCCAAAAATCCATAACACAAAAGTTAGTTTACAGCATACTCCCAACTCCAGTAGGTCAAGTATATGTCCCAGCATTGTATTCAAAGACCTTTTGCTTCCAAGTGGCCACTGCCAACAGTGAGCGATCCCACCTCCCTAGCAAGCCCTTCCTTGCAAGAAATATAGAAAAGAAAAAAAAATCTGCCACACACTTACCCCTTCTACCAGTTTTCCAGAGGGAGGAAGAAGCTTTCCACTAGAAAGAAAGAAAAGAACCTTTAACAGAATCAGAAATGGAAGTGGTATCTATAAAATATGCTTCTGCATTAAAGTGTAGTCTTCTGTTTAGTTGTAGCTTTATACACTTGTGTTTGTTATTACTAAAATCAATATTCAAAATACATCTTTTTTTCCCCACTCCAAATTGAGCATTCAATTGCTATTGACCCATATGTACTACTTACACTGTGCTTCAGGATGCAAATGTACACAAAGTTCATAAGTCCATAAGTAGCTAAAGCAGAAAAGAAGAAAGGTCACAAGTTCTCTCATTCATTTCAATTTAAAATAGACAAAGTAGCAAAGACCAAACTTTTAAGGCAATCAATATAATTTCACATAAAATTCTAAAGGGGCCTTGTCAGGAAACCAGATAGTTAAGTAACTTCTAGCAGGGAAGGTGATGATAAGTAATTAAGGATAACTTCTCTAATTAGCACAGCTGATTTAAGCATCAAAGGAAACAAGTGTGAATTGAGTTCCAGGTTAATTATAGCCTTTTTTTTTTTCCAAATATGTTGATCACTAATTCACCAAAATACTCATGCCTGTGCCTACCACTAGCTGAGTAAATAATTACATTTGCTTCAATAGGGCTGCTGAAGAACTGAAGTGAGATAAGTACTTCAGCATCTTGCTGAATCAAATCTTTAAAAAAGTATATAGAGAAAAATAGATGATTTTTAGCTTACTACCTGATCAACTAGTAGAACAAATTGATGCTAGTTTAAGAGGCATGAAGGTATGGTAAGAATCTGATTCTTTCTATGATAACAAGTGGAAGTATCTGCCTTATTTTTGCTAAAAGAAAAAAAACCCTCATTTTTGAGTATTAATCACCAAGTTGGAGTCAAGCAAGAGGCTTTTCAGGCTGCTCAAACTATAACTTATCAAGCAAAACTTTGACAACTGTGTGCTCATGCAAAATCTTCACAGCAGGAGTCTACTGACAAACATGATTTCTTGTCATTCATCTCAGAGCTGTTTCCCAAGGGCTATTGTCAGTTACTGAGTTACATCTGCTGCAGTGGATAGCAGTTTCCACTGAATTTAGCTGTGAGGGATGTAAGCCCTTAAGTGGAAGAATAGTACTTTACATTCTTGTCCTAAAAATGACATCTTTCATTTAAGTTTCTGCAGTGTTTTTCATGCTGTCTATTTGTCTTTTAATAAAGAAAGTAGTAAAATAATAGAGGAAAATGATAATATAGAGAAGAAAAACTTAGTGGAATTTCCTATTACAGAGCTTTAGCTACCAAAAACTGCAGCTAACTCTTCAGAGTGAATCTAATATCCAGATGTGTCCAGAACTTGGCACTTCCAACTATGTCAGGTATGTGAATTTTCAGGACATATTATGCCAGAAAAGCACACAGGAGAGGAAGGAGGTAATAGTGAGGGAAATGTGCGAGAGCAGCACATGCCAAACTCCATTGCTTAGCGTGTAAAAGCTGGGAAAGAGGATCTCTGTGGTGGAAAGGAACACGAGGTCGTTTGCTACTCCCAAAGATGGCATTTAAGCCCAGAATAATTCAGTAATTCCACTGAAGTCAATGGTTTTAAATAGAGAGTGGAAAATAAAATCTGGCTGCTATCCCTTGTTATGCTGCCCTTAAACACAGTGGGAGGTGGGAAGTCGGTCCAACACGTCTTCACTTCAGGGTTCTCCCTCTTCCTAGGGGTACTTAAGATGAGGTCCAAGTAGGTACTTCAGTATCTGAGCTGGTGGTCTCACAGACAGGGCTGAATTATGGGAAGACTCAAAGGAAGGACACCTCCCAACCCAAAATTTGTCTGTCCCTGCTCTGTAATGAAGGATGCCACCCAGAAGGGACAGTTGTGCCCACAAAGTGTTTCCTATTTCATTCCCAGATGAATTCCCAGGTGAAAGCATATTAGTATTGAGGCCTTGGCAATAACAGATAGCACATATGCCTGGAGCTTGTTTAAAGTCTTGGCCATCAACTACTAATTAAAAGGCATTTACCACATCTGCACAATTCTCCATTTTAGGTCTAGATGTCCCAGACATTAAACATTTAATTTTTCTATTTTTTTTAGCTTTTAAGTTCAAATATTAAAAGCTTTGACTGGAAAAAGGGTCATTGTGAGGAAAGATTTGCATAACTAGATTTTATCTTTTGTTTCTTTTGATCTGCAATTTTTTAAAAGGAAAATATTCTCTGGAAAAATAGAGAGGTTTTTTTGTATTATTATTTTAGGCTTCAGAGTATATTGCAGACCAAAGACAAAAGTGAGTTCATATCTAAATATCTGTTGATTCCTCAGATAAACAACAATGCTGCATTTCTTTATTCTGTGGTTTGTTGCCCAGTATTACTTTTTTTTTCCCCTTTTTCATTTCCTGTCCCCATGTAAAAACCCCAAAGAATTGACTTTGTTAAAGAAGAACACATTTTATTTCAGAATGCCTAGATTCTCTTTGCCAGTCCTCCTTGATCATGCAGGAAAGAGTCAAGCTGAGTCTTCTCCATTTACATACCTCTCTGGTTTGGTAAGTAGTAGGTAACTGAGGTACCTGGACCTTGCCTTGGACTTGCAACACCTATGGGAGCTGCAAGACTGTTGAGGATGGGGCCTTTCATCTACACAAGGCTGTTGTGGTTTGAAGGGGGAGGCAAATATGGTGAGATGAATCCCCTTTGCATTCCAGATGATTCTCAGAGGTTAGAGGGACTGGAGACAACTGGACTTACCTCTAAATAGGAATACCAAATACTGTGGTAACTACAGGTCCGACTGGTATCAGTGCATTCATGAGCCTTCTGTCAACTATAGGTCTGAAAGCCTTCAAAACAAGTAGTCATTTTCACAAATAGCATGATTTATTCACAGAATCACAGAATCTACAAGCTTGGAAGGGACCTCTAGAGATCATCTGGTCCAACCTTCCCGCTCCAGCAGGCACACCTAGAGCATGTGGCACAGGGCGGCATCCAGGCGGGTTCAAATGAAAACATTTGAAACTGAAAACAAATGATCTACATTACAAAGAGACAGGGAGAAGAAAAGCTGTAGGAATAAGCAAAATGAATGTGAGCTGATGCCTCAGTGTATTTCAGCAAGTTCCTGCTTGGCTGCATAGCAGTGCTCCACAGCTGGTACACACGAGTTTGCCTCTGCTAGCTCCCCTACAGCAATGCCAGTTCTTGCTATGGACCTACAGACCTTCAGCCCAACCTCGCTATCCTAGGGTTTTGTAGCACGTCCGACATACTGGCCTGAAGAAATGTCTCAGAGACGTCAAAGGAAAATACATGTTCGTGTTGACAGCATATTGATCTTGGTAACAGTAAGAGTGACCCTGACTTTGGAAGTAGTACAGCTTAGAAGTATTGGTTATTTAACTGAACAGGAAAAAGCTGAGAGGGAGAACAAATAGAACAGAATTCCCTTTTCAACTTTTTCCCCTGCTAATAATCTCCTCAGATGTGAAAATCTGTAATACAATTGTCTGTTGACCTCAGAAAAGAAGTTGTTTAAGATTAAAAGTGAGGTGCAGCTTTGTTATCTTCTTTGTATGCGCAGATTCCCCTAATCTAAGACTTGCAAACAAGAATGCAGCAAATATTCAAGTTAGTATATTAATAAAATAATATATTAACTATCTTAATTTTTATTTTTACTTTTTACTGCTTTTTTATGATTCAAGCAGTACCCATCAAAGTATACATTTGGTCAGTAATGTATATGTTGCCATACAATTATTTGCTCCAATAGAGAACTGTGAATAAAGGGAAATTGAAAATGAATTGAGCTGCAGTTTTTGATCACACCTTTTTTCCCTCATATGTGCTCTTTCGTTCTCAAAAAACCCTTTACCACCCTTCCCAAGAAAAAGAAGATCACCTAAATCAATGATACATATGATATAAATACAATACAAATGATTCTTTGTTACATTGTTCTTCTGATAGAAGGCAGCAGCAAAATGAAACATTTTCAAAATCCTTTGCAGTATCTCACTTTATCAAGATATCTACTTAATGTGTCCCTTAATGCATTTCACAGTACATCAATCCATATTAAACTTCAGATGTGTATCTTCCAAATTTGGATTAATGTTGGACACAAGTGCTCATTGTTCTGTTATATCCCAAATATGAGAAGGAGTTTCAGCAAAACTGAATGCTTGAAAAGCAGCAACGCAACTCTTAAAAAATATGGTGCTGCAAGAATCTCATTTCTCTTTAAATAAAAAAGATTTGTTAATATTGGAAGAGTTTCTTAGACTTTCAAGGAGAAGAATTGCTCAGGGAAGATCTGCCTGGACATGCAGACAACAGGCTATTCTTTGCCTTCATCAGTTTCTGCCCAAAGGCCTAGAATTATGAGGCTGGTCATTCAAAATGATAAAAAGGGAAAGTTTTGTGACCATACAAACTTACATTCTCAGCACCATCCTGGTTTCAACTTTCAGATAACAGATTTAGCAGTACCACAATCTACTTGATATCTACTGACCTGGAGTCCTGTGTCTTCTACTGTACATAGGTCCTTTAGGATTTTAGCAGGCATCTCCTAGTCAGGAACATTGGAATGAAACAAGGAGATCATGGAGAAAGAATAAGTAAAAACTCCTATGTAACAGGAAGAATTACTCCTGGCTTTGACATTGCATCCCCCATCTCTGGTGAAATTAGCTGGATTTGAGAGCAATGGAGACTTGCAACACAAGCACTTTTCCTGAATCTTATGGGGACTGAACTTGCTGACATTGTAAATGTTATGCAAGTATGCCAGGCTGTAATTAATAAATTCTAGGAATAAAGTAATTCTGGGAAAAAATGAAACTCTTGGAAGGCTGAAGGAAGAAAGTCACCTTAAGTATTTTCATTGATCTTAACATCAAACACTATTACAGCGTTTCAGCAGGTCCTGCTACATGACTTCTGATAAGAATGTTTTAAAATTCAGTTTTGAATCCAAACTAAAATCTAACTTGTTTTCTGTTCAGATGATAGATAGTAAGGGAACCCAGAAGCAGACTTGCATAGAAAATCAATACCCATATGTTTTTAATGGCATAGAGATACTGCCCACAGAAGCCAAGACTGAATTCCCAGAATCTGGTAATTAATGCATCCACAATTATAGTTCAAATGATGACACAAAGGCTCGAAGGGGAGAGTGATATTCTAATACCTTGGGGAATAATTAATCCAAATATGACAATCACCTTAGAGGGCGTATCCATAAAGAACAAAGGATTGATTCAGCCAACAGGCACAAGTGGCCCAAATCTGTCTTCTAGAAAGACAGCAGTCGTGTTAAAAAAGTCTATGTAATGAAAAATTTACTATACAGCTACATGAACTATTCAAAATTGAATATCCATCGCTGAGGAAATACTGAACACTACTGCTTCTGAATTTGCCTAGCTTCATTTGCCAGCCTTTTGATCTTGTTATGACTCTCCCTGCTAGACTGTGGCTCTAGTTATGTGGATACATGACTGAAAATTGTGAAACCAGTAAAAAACTTTTAAGTAGAATATTATACCCTAAAATCTCTCTCTTTTTTTTTAATGGACATTGTTAGAAATGAAAGACTTAAGTGAAAGCCGAATTTACCATTTATCTCATATAACCCCTTATAAGAGCCTTCATTCTGTAATTTTTAAATATACTTAAATTTTTAAGTATACCTAAATATACCTAAAAAATATACCTAAACATACCTAAAATATACCAGGCAAGAAGTTTTAGCTAAAGTCAACACAGTTGACAAATAGTTGTGGCAATCTTTTTACAATCATTTTATTTTTGATTATTTTATTTCTCTTTTGGAATTCCCACTATTTTCTATTTTTTATCTTGGCTTTCTCAAAGTTAAAATAAGATTTGTGAGACATTAATTTGGAAACCGTTTGTGAATATACCTATAAATTTTACTGCTGTGCTGAAATAAAGTTACACTGGGTAAAAATTTCATTTTTCTATGACATTTGTTCTGTTCAGCTGTCTTATAAGCAATTTTTTATTTTTTCATTTACACTTTATTTTCCAGGCAAGTATTTATCCAAGGGTTTTTTTTAATATAATTTCCAAGCAGCTTATGTAATCCTACAACTAATACTACCAAATAGTTTCCAGATTTATTTGAATTTATCTTGGCATCTTGTAATGCCATCCAGTACGCTGGCCAACAGATATTCACTGACTTAATTTAGAACATCTTCTGCGTCTTATTTCTTTGCAGTGGAAATCCCCTGCAAGCCATGTCTAGCTTTTGAGACACTACGAGAACCATCGGAAGATTCTGCAAATGTTTAACATCTTGCATATCACCATACACTCAAAGAGGCCTCTGATGTGGAGGCTTCTCAATTGGAAATGTGAACCTGGAAAGCAAGGGATAGAATATGGTTTTATTTGGATGAGAAAGTATCATGTGTCATATAATAAAGCTCAAAACAGGCTGCTGCTTTAGTCTTTCAGTTTCCTGACAAAGACACAAGAAATAATTCCTTTCAGAAATCTCTTTTACAAAAATCCTTCTAAAATAGGATTTGAAGGTAAAAATTCAGTAAAAGAGTCAGGTCTAATGGATGGAAGGGAGATGGGTGCATCAAGCCAGGGCAGGGGCACCATCGTGCTGAGACAGGAGCCCCCTTGGTTGCTTGCACAGTGGCACTGGCTTAGTTATAAGTATTCGCCTCTTAATTTAAACATTCCTGAGAGCAGGGGCTTCCCAGGCTTTTCCTGCCTATTTACTAAGCTGGCTGCTGGGGGTGTTCTCTGAGGGGCACCTGTTTTGCCCCCTGCCCTCTGGAGGTCCCTTGTCTCGTAATCCTATGGGGCTGCCTGGGACTCACATGTCTGATTTAAATGCTATCTATAAATCCATGTGCCCTTCAGGATTGCTGGAGTAGCTCTCAGCAAGGGTTTCTGAGCCACTGGGTGCTTCCCATAGCCCGGAGAAGATGCTGCAGATTCAAGCCTGGTCCCTTAGATCCCCATGCAGTGCACCCAAAAGCTAAAATTTGAGATGTTGAAATAAACACGTGCAAAAGCTGCAGTTTTTCATACTGTCTCCCAATAACTTTCATTACAGTCATTAATACCTAATACTACCAGGATCAGAGCTATTCTTTCTCACGTACCACACAATAACAATTTCTGTGCAGCATACTCCCATCCCAGTGTGGTCCTCCTCCCAGGACTGCTGCTGGTTTTATCCAATGCTTCTGGAAACTAAAAAGCATTCCATTCCCTTGAATACACCAAGCTGATCTGTGTGTACATAAGGACAGACATCACAGACAAAAAGCACCTTAACATAAATTGTTTGGCTCTGGAAGGGAGAGGGAGAGAGTTAAGTTGTTGCTTTGCTGCTATTCCTTTTCAAATAGGGTTTCTGAGACCATGTCTAACCTTTGGGATCCAGAAGCCCTTCTCAGCCTCCAAGTCTGGGTGCCCATCACAATCTGCTGCAGAGCCAGGAACGTAGGTCAGATCCTCCCTCGTACATCATCGGCGAGGTGCGGCAGTTGTCTGCCTCCATGGGAAGGAACCAAGGCACACAGGCCAGAAGTGGGCTGTTGTATTGCTCGGATCAAGTCCCTGTCCTGGAGAACTGAGGACTTGGGATGCCAGGACATCAGGACGTGCCAGAGGGAACTTGTCGCATGGAGCAAATGTAAATTTAGGGCCTTTAGATACAAGAGTGCCCTGCAAGCTGGTCGTGACAGGTCTTGGCGCAAGCCAAGGTTGAGCTGCTCAGCCTGGGTTAGTTTCTGACATCCCCTGTGGGAGAACTCCAGGCAGCCAAGCATAGTCCCATGAGCAGCTATTTAGTGAGCTGAATGGAGGCAAGATAAACCATAATATTGTGCTGCTCTTGGCTGCCAAATCTGTTCTTGAATCTTGTCCATAGTTTCTGAAATGTGTTTAATTTACCTTTTGAGCTGGAGGTGGTGGAATGTGCAAGAGGGATGCTGACTCTGCACACTTGGATATCAGAACAGGCTCCTCAGAAGACTGGAGAATCTCAGACTATTGGCAAGTATTGCAATGGTGTTATCTCCTTTACTGTTACTCTTCATTCATCAGGTCAGAAGTTCATCTAGCTCAGAATTGTCTTTGGTTATGGCCCTGATCACATCCTTCTCAGTGAACACAATAAAAATGTTCCCTCATTTATCCTCCTACCTTCCAGAGAACAGAGGTTCAGAGGTTTACTGAGCAGTAGCATGCCACTAGTCATGCTAATCTCCATTATTTCTACTTTTTCTCTTGCAATAACCCTTAAACAAGGGTGACTTCACTTTATGAAAATAAACTTAATTCCTTGTTTATTATTTCATACTTTTTCCTTCTGGAAAAAAATAAGGAACAAGTACTGCTAATCCAAAATGAGCAACCTTGGCTACAGATAGCTCCCATTAATAAGGTTGCACACTGAGGTGCTGATAAAAACCCCAGTGATGCTAATGGGAATCTTTCCAGAGCAGCTTTAGCTAAAGCCTTATAGTCATAGACATATTATACTCCTAGGATCCCTTAGGCTCATAATCCTACTCAGACCTTTACTGAAGAATGATTAGCATAAAAATCTAGAAACTTTACATATTTCACAATACTAAGCATCTTCCAGTGTATTCCCAGATGCCAAATTCCCTCAACATTCCAAGTATAGGAGCCAAACTTTTCGGCTTCCATATTCAACAATTTCCACTGTTGCACAGAAGGATGCATGATTATAAAAATCTGTGACCACTTAACTTAGTATGAAATGGGACAAAGATAAAATAACACACAAGTCTTAACCATTAACTCAGGGAAAACAGAGCATTGCGATAAAGCCTAATCAAAGGCATGCTTAAGCCATTGCTGAAATACGATAGCTAGGAATCAGAGAGGTAAAAGAATAGAAAAAAGATCAACACTACAAGACCATTTAACTTATTATAGCTCCCAGTATCACTGTTAGCAATAGCAGATGTCTCTAGAGCTTTCATTTTTAATAGTGCCTACTCCAAATCCTCCTATATCACTTAAAACTTTAGCTTCTGGAGGCATAGGCTTACATCAGCTTCTCAGTTTTCTCTTTATCCTCCTACTAAAGCAGACTTAAAAATTGGAAACTTAACACAAACTCAAACCCTCAGAAACCAATAGACAAAGAATGCCACTGGGCTTTCATACCATGACTTTCAGAAAATGTCTTGGGTGTGTTTGTTTTCTGGTTTAATTACAGAAGTCAAACTCTGCAACAGAGACTGTGTTGATGGCTTCATCTGATGGCTCAGATGCCTTCTGAGCCACAGCAGCAGCAGCAAGTTATTCCCAACATGTGTAACTCTATATAACAAGTGATTGCAGTAATTATAGTAATACCTTCAAGATGATGATCAATATTGGCCCTCTGCAAGATCCAGAGAGTCAGAAAGCACTGAGTGATGCTTCTGGATCTTGCAACGCCTTCGAGCTACAAAGAAGCAACATGTCACCTTTCACTGAAGGTCACCCTGCTTTAAATCGTCTTCCTTCTAACAGGCTATTTATCAGATGTTAGAACTGATAAAACACCACAAAATAAGAGATTGGCAGCAATTCTATCTCCCCTACTTCTTGTGCATCACCTTTAGTTGTAACGTACATTTTAATTGGTGTTATTGTCTGCTCAGAAAGAGCCATGAGCGTGCTTCCATTCAGACGTGTCACAGTGAACATCACCACATAGGAAAATGACAAACACAATACAGCGCTTTTATATCATGCACTTCGTTATTATAGTCCTGGCCACTACAGTTAGAATTATAAGAATGTGCAGGACCACCCAGTTTTAGTGTAAACTATTGTTTTGAATTCTAAGGATTAATGTGGAAAAAGAATAAAATTGTAAATACTACAAAAAGGGAAAACTGATGGGTATACACTGTCCCAAAAAATGCTGTATAGATGTCAAACATCTCATACCACCTCACAGAGACTTGAAAACCTGCACAGGGGAAAAACGTAAGGAAATATAACCCAAAAGAATAATCCAAATATTCTGTCATAAAGCTAAGTGCTGTGGGTTGCTCTCAGTGGGACACAGGCACTAATCCCAGTGTTGAATCTCTGTTTACCTTAAAAATTCACTGGCATACACATCTCACCAAGGAGCATTATGGCATACTCTGCAGACCTGCATGGCCAAAAAGTGTTCTGAACCTGTAAATTATTCACACATTTTTACATTTTAAAATAAACCTGTAGATTTATTGTACAATAGTACATCACGTGCCTTTTTAACCAAAAGCTCAGCATCACAGAACACTTTAATCTTCCATTTAGATATACACAGTCCTACAACACAGTTCACGTAAGCTAGAAAAGCTACATAATGAATTATTTACTGAGAGTCCTGGCTATGCTCTTCTTAAAAATGTTTACATACAGCAAGAACAGTGGCAGTGGTTCTGGTGTTGTCACATTTAATTACTGTAACCTGTCTGACCACAGTAAGAGCAAGCTAATAGGATTTTCCAAAGAAAAACCAGGAGATCATTTATGGGAAACTACATGTAATTGCTAATGCATGGAATAGTAGGCTAGTGGATCTTATACATGTAATATAAGGATTAGAAATCTGTTATGAGATCAGTTTGATATGATGCCTGCAGTAGGTAGGCCAGAATATCTACCACACAGGTGGCAGATACACGACCAACGTTGCACCGTGTAGTAATATTGCTTGGACTGAAATTATAAGTCTGCAGAGCAGGGTGATCTGTACAAATATACACTTGCCAAATTACACTAATTTGCAGGCCAGAAAGTCTCCTGTAGCCATTTATCCACATGGCAGCCGTCTCCTTTTTGGTTATTTTTTACACTATTTGTCTTAATTTTATCCAGTTCAGTCAAAAATAGTATTATTTCCGAACAGACAGTGTGTGTTTTGTATCCTACTCTTTCAAGCTGCCTTGTAACAAATAATTGAGTGTGCATAACTGGGCACCTTGATCCTTTCAGTATAAAAGTTCAAGTTCTATTCATACTAAAGAATTCCAAATTTGTAGAAAATGAATATTTTTGATAGATTTTTAAATACTTAAAGAAGGTAAATTTGGATCCTACTCCAAACATGTATTTTTCACTTAAGGTGGGAGCATGATGATGCATTGTTGATTGGTTCTGAAAGGCACCAACCTGCTACATTAATTAAAATCATATGCCAATTAAAACATAGATTCCCTTCCTCTGTTTCTTAGTATCACTGTCAAAATCAAATACCTGATCTTGAATTAAAATAGATCAGCAACAATGCCTAAGCTTTCAAATAGATGCTTAGCTACTATAAAGTAGCATACGAGCGGTAATTTCAAAAGAATTATGTCACATTTGCACCTGTGAAAGTTTGGATGGCTCATGGGTATTCCTTTACTCCTGCAAGTTTCACTTGTGAGAGACAAAGTACTAAAGAAATTTAATTCTAAAGCACTTTTAAAAGGGAGGCAGCACTTTTTAAAGGTAGGATTAAAGATTGTTTTAAACATAAAGAATCAACATTTTTTTAAACTTCAAATGTCTCAGTAAAACTTCACTATATTGATGAATTTTCCACTTTTCTATCTTGTTTCTAATTTGAAATATTACCATTCAGCAGAAGAAACAGAGTTAAAACCAAAGTCATTCTTGCCTTTTGTGGCTCAATGCCTGTCATCAGTAGGTATTCGTGTTCATTTTCTAAACTGTGAAGTTTTCGTAGCTTTCAGTTAATATGTGAACTTTCAGCTACATATCTATAATTAACACATTTAAACATTGTTGAAAAAAATAGTTAGATAAAACAGACATCACCCAAAACAATTATTTTTTCTTGCTGTAAAATATGAATACAAGCAGCATAGTATGAAAACGCACAAGCTTTTCCTCTTCATCCATTCAGAATTTTTAATTTGGTTGATAAGTAAAGAAAAATAACTAAAAGGTATCCTTGAAGTATCATTAGCAGATTAAGGAATAAAGACCTGTTATTCTCTTGGTTCATTTCATGCCATCTTTTAATGAAAGAGCTTATGCAAATTCTTTCCACTTGCTAACACGAAGTCAGAAGCTTATATTACTTACATATTTAAATAGTCCCAACACCAGAGACATACAAAATGTTATATTGAATTTTAATCCTTGTGAAACATTATTACACCACCACACTGTTACAATTGTTAAGTCTTTTCAATAACATTCATTACATAATTCAGTAAGGAGCACTGTCTACTACTATGCACTGTCAAATATTTCTGGCAATACTGGGAACTGACTATAGCATATTTCTTTTTTAAAATCAAGAGTTAACCTACACATTCTCAACTTGCAAATGACACACAAGAGATTGTACTTCTGTATATGTGGCAGAGACATTCATTCTTTTTTTTCTGCATTGTATAGAAGAGTAAATTTTCTATAACAATATGAAAGAAAATTAAAACTTATTTATCTAGCTAGGTGTCTAATAATAATTTTTAATCATATTAATCAAAAGATGTTTGAAAAAAATCGAAGTTATTAATTGTGAAGTGCACAATATCTAAAATATAGGGACTTTCCACAGTACATTATACTAAGTCAACATAGAATAGATTAAAAGCTGGAAAGCCAGAATTTTCTTTTAAAAATTTAGTGTTTCCGACATCATCTTCCACCATTCCATCAACTCTTCTTTCTCCTCTTCTTTTCTTTCAGATAATGACTCCAGTTCAAAATCAACCTGAGTAACAGAGAGTCAAAAACACTGGTAAGCACATGCAGAGAGAGACAAGTGTAAGTTTTTAGAGTCATACATTGGAAGAAGGTATTTAGCAATTTAACATGGACAAGGAGCTAAGGACCTTTCTTTTTAGTGTCCCCCTTCTTCTTCTTCCCCCCTTGCCTCCCAAATATTGATTTAATGTGTGGTACTTGTATACCAGGACAATGAACATATCTAAAAATGCAGATAACTACAGCAGGAAAATTTCCAAAAGAAGTCAGATATCTGTCCCATGATTAATTTGTATAAACACTTCAAAAATAGGGGCCTAAGTAATTAGGAATTGAGTAATAGCCTAAATCTTTTAATATATGTTAAAATGTACTATCAAAGTGTTGCTGTCTGACACCTAGCAAATGCAGACTTTCAAGCATATCAAAATGTGCTTTCTATTTTATACCACCAGGAAAATTCAGGGAACTTTTCTAACAGATGGCTCGTTAGTACAGGCATGATGTGCTCATATAATTTATCCCACAACAGAATATACAGTAGAGAAAGGAGCAGCTATTTTAATTTTTAAATATGGAATCCACACCTGTGCAGAGGATAAACTGAGAATGTTTCTGAACTCTTAAATACACTATCTTATTCATCAAAAATATTGAGTATCCATATATAGAGCTTGTATATTATATAAAGTATGTATAGCACAGAGCTTCCTCACTATTCTTCTGCATGGAGCTGAACACAGTTTTTAACCTATCCAGGTAGTTATCTGACAATTTAAAGTATCAAGCTCCAACAAAAACTTCAACATTTCTTCATTTTGTGCCATATTATGTAGAGCATTCTGTAATTTTCTACTTAATTTGCTACTAATACATAAATAAAAACAAGTACAATTATTTCAACATTATCTTCTCTGTGTTATAACAAGGCTGATGGCAGATGAAAGGAGAAGAGTTTAAAAAGAGAATATTCCTAGTGGTTTACCTAATGAATATATTTCTAGACTGTTTTCTAAATTAGCATATACTGGAATTAACCAGGAGTGGCAGTGTAGTTTCAGAATATACATATAACATAAAAGAAAAAAAAGAGACAATTTTTTATAATAAAAGATGAACCAACACACATGTGAGCACTTACCACAACCGCAGGGCTAAAGGGAACAGCTACTTTCTTAGTTATTGCTAGATAACCTGGTGCTGAAGCTGTAAGTTTGTAATTCCCAGGCACAAGCAACCTCCAGTAGTCACCATCCTTGGCTGTAGAGAAGCAGAAAATATCAGCTCCAGGAAAGTATGCATAAGAGTAATCACGAAGCTAAGGAAAAGGGGCTGCATGCCTTGCTCAGCATCTGTCTTATTCCTGACAGCCCTTTTCTTCTGTCTGTCTGAAAGGATTCTTCTGTAAGTGTCATGTAAATATAAAATCACAGATTTTCTTTGCTTCAGGTAAGCAAAAACTTATACCCTGAACTATATACCCTGAACTTATACCCTGAGCTGTATCCCCTCCATGAAAGATTCTGCATTTTTCAGGTAGAAGGTGGTCTCGCACATGGAGGAAAAGGACACTCTGGGACATTATGGACAGAGTCATTATTGCTAGTTCACTTCTGCAGTTATATGGGCACACTGGAAATGTCCAAGCACAGAGGAAAGTATTATTTAAATGTCTGCAATTCATACGGTCAGAAAATGTCAACAGTCAGTCCACTTCAGAAATCTCAATTAAAAGATTTTGGCTTCAAAACTAAACTGTTCCCACATCTTTCTTGTCATAAAAGACAATGAAAAAAATACTGCTGCAAAGCTATGATGATTGTTCTACTGCCTGGCCCTAAAACTACCTCACATTTCCCTTTTAAGTCATGAACAAAGAGGCAGGAAAAAAAAAGAAAAAGAACCCCTGAACATGTTTATCTCTCATTCTGAAGCTCCTAAACTTTGAGTGTTTATTTTCTCAGTGTTTTGACCATAAGCATCTCCCAGGCAGATACACACACAGTAATGTGAGAGGATTCATGTCCAGATGCTCCTCTGCACCGCAGTAGCCTGAGGTACAATATCTGTTGTATCAATCTTCAATGCCTCAAAATATCTCTTTTCACCACTTATTTCCTCTTCAGAAATCCTGTCTGTTCATTCCCAGTCTTTACACCAGTAAAGGTTTGCTCCCTTTTTACATACAGTGAAAGAAAATGGTTCATGCTACTACAAGCTCTTCTCCTGTTTGGAGAAATGCTGTAGATGATTTGAGAAAAAATAAAAGGGGAAGCCAACTAGGGAGCTAATACGTCCCCTATCCCCTTATTCTCTGCCTCTGTAATACTGCACATTGAGACACATTGGTGAGAAAATGGCCATAATGCAAGGTCATGTGCAAAACTGGCATTTTATTATTATTTTTTTCTAATCAGTATTTCGTACAAATATAACATTGTCTTTCAAAATGAGAAGGCATAGGTCTACAGGGAGGACTTCAAGCTGCCACTGTGCACACTACCTTTAAATTCATCTCTAGAACTAGGTGAGTGCAACAACAGTGAAAAGGTGACATATAAGTTTGCATAAACACCAACACAGTATTTTTAGGAGGATAGTTCTAAAAGAGAAAAGCATGTTACATAATTGTAAAGAGCAGGTAAATTTTTCTTTACAGGAGGAAATTATGTAAACTGAAATTCTGTTAAGAATTTACATACCAAAGTTATGATCCCATTGTAAGTAATATAAGAGATTTGGATGGCAATTTAGCTTTTATATGCTAAATGGCACTGCAAACAGGACATTAAATCCTGCCAGAACCTGAAGCTCAAATCAGCAGGCAAGCTAAGCATAAGTCACCAACAGCCATAAGAAATTATTTGCAACCCAGAGCTGTGAGAGAATCCCAACAACCAGCCTTTAGCTCCTTTGAAAGCAAACAGAATAGGAAGATGTCTGAAACCCTGCAGCTAACAACTTTCTTGAGACACAACATGTTTTCTTGACACCAAAGTTTGCTCACTTAAATAAGCTTCAATGATCTGACTCTAGCATTTCCCATTCTCTGGAAGTACGATACTCACCTGATGTAACATCATGGCTTATTCCCTCAACAGAGATTGTAGCATTTGCTATTGGATTGCCCTGAAGGTCTTTAACAAATCCCTTCACTCCTCGATGAATCTAATAGTAAATAAACAGACAAACAAATAAACAAACAAATAAATAAAAGCAGTATACCATGTCAGAAATGAACATTCACTTGAAACACTTTGTTACTGGGAACTAATGAATGCTATGAAAGGCACCCTAAACACAATTTTTTCTTCAGCTAATTGAAGAATTTAGGGCTAATAAAGGACATAACTGTTTGGAAGACAAACAGGAACAAGGCTGAATTAAAGCACTTAAGACTTCCATGGGCAATCAAGAACCTGGTGTGAAATGCCTGAACTCTCTGTGCTGTGTTCCTCAATTTTGATGTCAGAGCTGCAGATTCCCTTTTAAAAACCTGTATCATGTATTCAGCTGCTATAATTGCATTCACTTGATTCTTCTAATTTACAGTGTGGGACACGCCTAGCAGACATCAACTTAGAAATGCAGAAAATCCATATTTGCACCATCCTCAACACTAAGCACTAGAGAGATGGACCGCAGAACTAGGTCTGTAACTCTGCAAAGAGGTAAAAAGCAGTGCCAGATAAACCACTTGAACACACAGGGTAAAGCTGGCAGCTCCACAGGAGCAAAGGAAGTTGGCAGGTTAAGCTGTCACACTTTAACAACTATGAAAATGCAGTGACACCATGGTTTTCAGTGAGTTACAGAAAATTAAGCCTTGTGCAAAGGAGCTAAACAAGTGCTGGGTAGCAGAAAGCAGGAGCTTGTAATAAATGGGTAATAACCTATACTGCAAATACAGTCTTTCCCTCAGCCTATACACATCCTACTGCCTGAATTTACTTCATTTTTTCTATGTGGCCAAATAATCATTCCTGCATAAATAAATTCTTTAAAAAATGTCCCTGTTACTTGACTAGCTCTTCCAACAAGGTATATTTCTGGTTTCACAGTCCCAGATGAGCACCTGCTAATGACAGCAGATCTATTCATCTTCTTTCATTACAACTTCAAGGTTTCATAAATCCCAAACTCCCACACTGTTTGAAAATATGTTTTTAGTTTGGTCTGTTACAAGGGTATTAAATGCTTAAAAAAACAGATTTCAGAAATCTTAACTTCTAAACAACCCATTTGCACAAGGTTATCTAGACCCATGACTGTGCTTCAGACTTCCAACCTGATCCCATGTTATTTTTAATTGAATCATTCTCTTTAATCACCTAGATGGTTCTGTGCTTAATTTCAGCAGTCGATGGAATCACAGAGCTGAGGAGTATTTACAAAATCAGGATTACAGTCCTCTACTGGTGTTAAAATGAACTGCCAGACAGCTATAAACTAAACTAGTCATCCCTGTGTGGCCAGAGAGGCTCATCCCATGTTTTGTAAACACACTTTCCTATCTGTAGAGGGCAATCCATCTCCTCCTGGCCTACACAGTAGCACTGGGGGAAGCAATTCTACTCTGGAGATGTGCATTTATTTTCATTGAGGGGGCTGATATAAATCATGCAAATTAAATATCTGTAACAGCTTAAATAGTGTGAGATTAATTCTTCTCCTTTCTGTTGCTCATTTCTTCCGTATCTTTAGAAAGATCACAAAGGATTTATCGCCTCAATTACATAGCGACAACTGGATTAAAAAGGATTTTGAACTAGTTATTTTTTACAATGCAATGGTTAGAAGTTTCATGAACAGAGTTTCCCCGTCCTGTTTTTGTTTTTACCTGCTCAATGTAATTGATAAGTGAGTTCTTGTTGTCTTCCCAATAGCCCTTCAGGGTTTCTTCAGGGGGGAATTTTTCACAGCTAAGCTCCACTGTGATTTCAAAGCAATTGCTGCTGAGGTAATTGAAATCCTGCATCCCTGCAATTCCAAGAGAGAGACAGTTGGTGATGTATTTTAAATTGTTCTGCAGTACATAGGGTGAAGAGGGACATGTGAGATGCTGGTCATATTGAGAAAAAACATACCAATAAATACAACTGGTGCAATTCTATTTCATCAGCTTAGATCTGAACACAGATGTGTTAAATCAGAGCTACTAAGAAAAAAACACTTTCTTCCCAGGAGAATTTAGAAAAGATTTGACTGTAATATTGCATCTGGCCTATATATTGACGTCTAACACATGGCTTTGGATACCTGATAGAAATTACTTTTTTTCTCTTGAGAAATTGACTATTATTTCCAATTATGGCTCCAAATATTTCCAGATGAAAGTAGAAAGATGATCACTTTGTAAGGTATGGTATATGACAAGTGGTTATAAAGCAAATTAAACATGATAAAGTGAAATAAGACAAATAAGTACCAGCCTTCCATGCACTAAGCATTGTTATTAATGCGACTTTAACCATAGGAGCTTTAAAACACATACAGGATAATTACCACTAGGAATAAAAAGTCGTGGGAAAGACACACTATTTTGCACTGCTGAGTCTCTTCTCTGACTACACGGAAATATTGGTCATGTTCTCCAGTGACCCAGTTGATATCCAAAATGGTTTCCAGTTTTGTGAGTGGACCAACCTGTTGGAGGGGGAACAAGGCCATCCCTAGGAGAGTTACAAATATATTCTTCACAAGAGCTGATCCAGAATTGCCTCTTCCCTAGCAGGGAAGCACCTAGCAGAGCAGTCAGTGGAGTCTCAGATGGAGGACTGAAAACAAAAGGGCTATCAAGCATTTTGAGCAACCCAATGGAAGCTGTTGAAGGATTTTTAAGTGCTCCAAGTGTATTTAATTCCTTTAGCCCTGTATTCCCTCACACAAGCTACACTTGAGACCCAATACAGTCCCTTTATCCAAGTACTGGCCTTTGCAGAGCAACATCCAGGGAGCTGATGTCACCTCCAAAAAAAGAACATAAAAAGCAGTGAACAGATTGAGTCAGGTGGGATCTTGCCAAAGCATTAGGATGAATAGTCCATTTCCTGTCAGTCACGCAACTAGACTCCTAATTACTGATAGGAATTGGGACTTTTCACATTCCTAAAGGGCTGTTTATATTTAAAGCCTGAAAAATCACAACGCAGAAGGCAAAGATGCTCCTGGAAGGAAAGAGTTTAATGTCCCACCAGGCAGAAAGCAAGATGGACCATTTGTGACTATGCAGCAAGAGTGCACCAAAGTCACAAGTAAAATCTTGACAGTGATGCTGATTGCCAGGCATCTGTTCCAGACACGATATCATTTGTTTTTCTTCATTCTTGTCTTTCTTCTAAAACAAAGCAAAAATCAATGAAGAGGAGAACTCAGAGCCAAAGCATGGTGTAATTTTACTGTAATGCCAACAATTCTTGACTATTGCTGCTTCAGTTTTCAGGAGGACAATTTAGGGTCTCCCTCCCACCATGTCCCCTGTGATGCCCAAGTTTCTCAAGCACAGAATAAAGAAGGAATATAGTTTCCTGTTTTGTGCATAATGCCTCTGTGCTATTCAAATCCTGTAACACATATCCTACAGTTTGTGCACCATTGACCTGCAGATCTGCATCTCTGGAATGGTGAAGGGAGTGAAGACAGACTTCCTCTAAACTGTGGCCCACCCATGCCTGCAATTTGAGAGCATCTGGCTGGATACATTTTGCACTCTTCAACTACCTGTGATGGGTGATAAGGTGGAATATCCAATAACTCAATACAATTCAAATGATGTATCTGAATATCAGTCATATGATGTATCAGAGAGTCACAACAACCACACAGCCATTGGTCAAGCCTTGAGTTGCACTATTCCCTCCTTCTTGTTATGGACATAGGATCTAACACATGCATGCACATCCTTACACTCCCAAAGGCTCTCCTTCTTAAAAAAAAAAAAAAAAAAAAAAGACAGCAGAAATGTTATTTTCCATACTTCAGCAAGGATCACCTTCTGAGGACCAGAAATGTTTGTTACACTTAATATAACTGAGATTCATGTCCTTCACTGCTGATTATGAGTAATCAGCAGTGATTATGATTTTTTCAGAATCGAGCAACAACATTGCACTGCTCCATAATTCTGAAGGACTGCAGTTTACAAAAAGAAGTTCAGACTTTGGGAAGAAAAAAGTCTTTCAACTTCTTTGAAGGAACTCCAAACTTCACTGAGCAAGTGAAGCCCAAAGCAGCAGTCTGGCACCTAAATTACTTGGACTTTAAATTACAACATTAAGCTTGTTCAACTTCTACATATATAGAGACAATAATCTCTAATAGAATAGGATGAACTTGAGTTTTGTATATAATAAGAAGAGCATGTGCCTCCTTGCCATGGCTTGCATAGAATAATTGAAAAAATCCTAAATACTGATTTGAAAACTGATAATTTCAAAACAAATTCAAGCTACAAACAAATTAATTAAGTGCCAGGAGTGATTTACTCAGATCAACAGGATCTGAAACTAAAAAGACATTTAAACAAAAGCCTAGTTACGCAGCAATGTAAGCTGCTTTTAAATGCTATTTTTGTAATGACATATGAATCTGATTAGACTTAGGTCACTCTGTAATGACAAGACAAGCAGAACAGACATGCAGCTGGATAGTAATTAATTACTATCTGCTGTTCTCATTTATATTTTCAAACAGATATTCCACATAAAAAGTGTATTAAAAGAACATTAAATAGGATTGAGAAGTCATGCACTCATGTGCTGAAGAAGTAACAGAATTAAAGTTGTCTGTGCAAATTCAATTTGACTTTCTTGTGCATAAGTGAAGTCATTAATTATATGGCGCGAGGGAGAAGACTTGTGTTTAAAGCAACACTGATTCCTCAATACAGGCTCAATTGTTCCCAGGCTGCTCTGGTGGCTGAAAGGGCCTTTCCTGAACACAGAAGAACCTCTTCACCTTTGCTTGCTCCTCTCTGAAAAAACAAGTATCAACTAATTAGGTTTGACAGCTAACACAAAACAAGTGTAACGGGCAACATGGCCATGGATTTGGCACAAAGATCCCATGGGAGAGCTGAATGACCCTCCCTGTGTTCCTGTTCCACAGAAGAAAGGAACTATTGAGTAGATAATGGTGAGAAAGTCTCCTTTTAGAAAGGTGAATCAAAATATAGAAGCATATGGCAAATATTCCTTCTATAGCGTCTGCTCTCTCTACTCCAAAACATGAATAGAAAATTGCTACCTTCCCTAGGGCTGAGGATCTTTGATGAGGAAATCCTGAGACTTTACAAGGAGGGTAAGCACAGAAGGAGAGTTCAATGGAGAGTACATCCTTGATCCTAGCTTGAGACAACAGTTGTTAGCAGATACCAGACATTCAGTCTTCCTATAGTAAATATCAGACATGCTGGAAAACCACATGCAGCGATTGCTACCAATCCACCATGTAATGCCGTCTCTAAGAGAAGGTAGAAGTCCCTGTGGGTAAATGATGGAGAGAAATTTGCAGGATGAGGCACAGTTGGGAGTACCACAAGCTCTTGAGAGCAACAGTAGCTCTAATAATTTGTTAGAAAGAAATAAGGCACTGTCATAGAAGTAGTCCAGGAAATCTCACTTAGCTCAGCTCTCTCTTAGACAAAAGGTATCTCCCTTTTCCTTTATCTCACCTCTGCTCAAGCCCTGCACTCCCTTTCACACAGACACAGTTTCAGTACCCGACATTTACCTATTTCCTATCTCTATGTCCAATCAGAAGCCTCTTGTTCTTCACCTTTCTCTATAAGGTTGAGGCAAGTCACCTTCTATTTTGTCTCCATTCAGTCCAGGGAGATCACACAGGGAGACATGTCCGACCTGCAGGTCACATCTTGCAGCAGGACCCAGAGCAGCCTACAGCAGCTCAGCAGTGCCAAAGGCAGAGAAGATCCCCCTTGGCTCAGAACCAGAGCACACACCGTGTAGGGAAGGTCTTCAGCAAGTTTTCCTTGTAAACTAAGGCACAATTAAATACTTTTCCAAAATTAAGGCTAATTACTTTTCAGCACCTTATACCACTACTCCAAGTACGTTATAGACACAGCAGAAGATCCCTGATACAAAAACTCACTTAATTGCTGCATCTCAGTTCCCTGATGCAAAGCACAGAGATTGTTTGAGACAAAAGTTGTGAAGAAAAATTTAACTGGAACTAAATAACATGCAGTTGTTTTCCTTAGCACTAGACATGGAAACAGCAGAACTGTCTTGGCTGAATTACTTTTGTTGTTTTTTAAGTCATACCATGGCAAATAACAGAATGGATGTTCTGTTCAACTGCTACAGTTTGCCAGCTGATTTTTACCTTTGAAAGAACTCACGCTGCATGGTCCTAAGTCTACTGTCATCTCACTATTTTTACTTAGGTAAACTATCCTGGGCTCACAGATCCTAGAGCCAGAACAAGGATTCCTTTTCACTAACCTACTTCCTGTCTCATTGTACAAATGCATGAGAAAAAGGAAGGGCTCACTTGGGAAATTTGCCATCTTTCTTTCAAATCTCTAATACTTTTTTTCCAATGGAAAATATGACATTGGCATGTGCAATATAGTCAGAATCAAAAAGTGCAATCAGAACAATGGAAATACTGTTTGTTATAGCATTTTCCCAAGGGAAAAAATATATTCATATTTTTGCAGTTAAGATTTAACATTTTATTAAGATTTTTTTGACTAAAATGAAACTAGTGTTAGCCATTAAATCTTTCAATATTTCATATATATATTCAGACTTCTTTTTTCAAATCATGCAAACTTACCTTTTCAATTTTTTTCTAATGCTTCCAAATTGAATTCAATGGAGAACTTTCCACAAAGAAAAACTATGGCTTTTCAGTCACATTCAGAAATGACTTGAAATTTTACCTTACAATCACTTCAGAAGATCTGGCCTTAAACACACCAAAAATGGTACGTAGCCTTGTGACACACCAGTTTGTAATGAAATGGGTGAAAACCCAAGCTTAAAGCAATCTGCAAAGGCAGTGAAAGCCCCTGATGTGGGACTCACCTCCTGGGACACTGTACCAGGCACCCCCATTTGTTGTTCCATCCACAAAGCTGCTGTCATCGTCATTTTTACGGCACGGTGGCCTGTTTTCATCAGACATAGCGGGGTTAAAAGAAGAATAACTGCGAGCCAGGCTTTGGAAAATGGCATCATCAGGGCAGGAGCTGTATTCATGAGCACTGCCTGGGGAAAACAACAAATCCAGAAGGCAGATTGTTAGCAATTAAAATCATTTCAATTGGCATATTA
>JAUBOD010000925.1:954117-969569 GCA_032353885.1 Nothura maculosa
GGGGGCGGTGCCGGGGCGGAGCGGCCGCCGCCCCCTCCGCGGGGCTCCGCGAACCCGCGGCCACGCGTGGGGAAAGGGGCGGGATGGGAGCTGCCCCCGGCGCCGCGCGGCACCCACCCCGCAGCGCGGCCTCCAGCGTGCCGGTCCTCATTGCGGTGCACGAGTGTGGCTATCATAATCCATGAGCGTTATTATTTTAAAGTTATTTATAAAATCTTTTTTATTTATTCATGGTTTTTATTTTATCATTTCATTTTATTTTATCATTTTTATTATATTTTAACATATTTTATTAATATTTGTGTTTATAATACTAAGTTATCGTTATTATTACTATTAGCTATTCTTATTATTACTATTATTCTTATTATTACTATTATTATTATTATTTTAATCCTAATGCCCCCTGGGCTACCAGCCCTGCAGCAGACTCGCTCAAAGCCACATGCGACCCAAGCAGTCGCAGGGACAAAACCAGCCCCACAGGGCAAGTAGCTCAAGGCGAAGGAAGGGCAGAGCGCGACTCGGGTAGAGGAAGGGCGAGTATGTGTGCAGGGAGACGTGCCCTGCCCTCAGGGGCCCCTGGAATATACATGTATGATATATACATATGTAAATATATGCTAATAAATCAAAATAAAGCCCACTCACCACTTGTTAATAAAGCAGAGGTGGTTCTGCACCACAGACGCTGAAGAACTTCTGGAATCATCCAATTTTCCAACACGTTTGCCTAAGAGTTTAGGCTACGGCAGAAGGGCTCATGAAAGGTGGCTGATCTAAGCGAAAACAGACATGCTGAAGAGTGGCTGGCGTACACATTTCTTTAAAGGACACAAAGCCTCGCTTAGGAGTTTGCAGATTCTCCCGTCCTGCTACAAAGGGAGCCCCATTCCCTACGATATGTGTCCACTCACCTCCTCTTTTAACAGACAGCCTTAAACACCAGCCTGTGAGACATCCCCTCCATCACCACATCACAACATAACCCATCAGTTCCTTGCAACCCAATGGCTATTTTCCTAAATCATTCATTAAAACAAGAAGATAATGAAGATAACAGCTCCTCCCCAGTATTGCTGCCATTTGACAACACCTTGAAAACTGCCCCGAAACAGCCCTGAAAAATCATACATGCAACACAGCATGTGGTTCATCCCAAGGGCCACGACCCACACATGTGCCCAGGATCCAAGCCTCCCGAACCAGCTGGATACACCAGGTCAAAGGAGGTAAAAGCACCTGCTGCTCCCGCTGCCAGAGCAGAGCTCTGTGTCCCAAGCCACCCACCACACACCTGTGTGTGCACAGACACCTGCCCCTGGCGTCCTCTGGTAGCCTCACCATTGGTCTTGGGCTATTTGCTCTGCTTTTTGCCCCCACAGAAACGTCCCAAGGTCAGCTCGCCCAGGACTGTCTTTCAAAGCCAACCAGGTCCAGAATTTCCCTTGCTGCAGTTTAATTCCCAGGAATTACCTTATTCCTCACGTAAAAAGTGAACAAACCTGCCGGCCTTGTGGTTTCCGAGTTACGGGGCAGCCGTTTGGGAGAGCTTTCCGATTAGTCATAAAGGATTGACGTTGGCAGCACTTCTCATGGGCTCTGCTCAATTCTCACAAATACAGGATCATTTAAAGCAAAAATAAATTAATTTTCATAAATATTCTTACTAAAAACCCAGAGAAAAAAGAAAACAGGGAATGTGTTTCAGAATAGATGCATACATGCGTCTAATGTAGAAAAGGCCATTTATATGTTATCTGGTAAGTCTTTCATTCTGGGTTCACACACCAGTAACCTCTTTTAACAAGCAATTTAGAGTAGAGTCACAGAGAGCTCTGGAGCATTCACAGACCTGAGGAGGTGGAATAAATTGTTGACTTCCTTTATATCCATTCCCTTCTGCTTCTCATAGCTCAGCGATGAGCACACTCATCAGAAATGGAAGTCACATTTCTGCCTAATATGGAAAAAGGTTTTGCACTTGCCTGAATATCTGAGAAACACCCGCATCTCAGTCCCAGGCCATAACCAGGCTCCTGGATATTCCAAGCTGCTAACGCTAATTGAAATGGGAATAGAGCTCAGGTGCTCCCTCCTGCCCAGACAAATCACCTACCAGCACTTCTCAGATCCACTTTTACTCTCTGTCTTTGGTGAAAGTGATAATAATTTTCGTGTAGTTCTGGCTCACAAATCACCAGCATGCATAAATATCTTTTTTAATGATTCCCCATGCACAGGTAATTCTACTTACAAGACCATAAATGAGAACTCTATATGATTAATTTAAAGTTGAGCAGGAGCAATAGAAATGCTCTGTTAGACCTTAAAAATGGTCTATGATGAGACTAAGAACCGAGACTTACATTGTTAATAACAATGCTTACATTATTAATAATAATTAATACTGTTATTATTTGACATCCAGTCAAATAAGGATAATAAAATTTTGATAGACTAGATTTGAAAGACTAGAAAGAGTATTAACAACCGTTCAGAAAGAGTAGCTATAGATCATATGTATTTTAAAAGACCAGGTCAGATAATAAAAACATTGACATCAGCTAGTCAGGAAATTATGGAAAGGATATGATAATCAAAATCAATTTAAAAAAGAAAACATTTTCATGTGTTTTTTTTTTTTTGTTAGATTGGGGAGCAGAATATGGTGACACATGTAACAAACCTGTAGAGAAGCCTTTGTAGAAGGGTGCCTAAGATTCACCCAGAACGTGCCTGGCAATCCCACTGCGCGCCACACACGTCACTGCAGTTTGTTACTTCACCTCACGTCAGGTTATAGCAGCGATCCCATCTCCTGCAGGGACACGAGGTTTGAGACCTGCCTCTGGTGGTGACCAGCCCTTGGTCATGCTGCAAAACACCTCTGCACAGAGGGAGTACCTTGCAATACCATTTCCACAGCATTGGAAACTGGCTGACAGGATTTTTAAAAGTGGTGACTCATTGTCAAATGGGAGCTTTTTTCTCCTGGTCTTCCACGGGGATTGATATTTCAAAGCCTGAGGCCAGCTTATACAGTTATTACAGAAATAAATATGAATCAAGCCTGATAAAAACTGTGGATGACGCAAAGATTGGCAGAATGGTGAATAATAAGGATGCAGAAGCTCTGGGATCTGAGTTAGTTGCCAAATCGAGTCCATTTTGCAGCACAGGAAATGGCAAATTAAACCTAAGAGCAAATATAAAACACACTATTAACAAGGGGAAGAGCTTTATGCCCAGCACATAATTTTTCTAAGAGGATCTAGGAATTTCAGTAGGTGAGTAGCTGAAAACATATTTTCCAGCCCAACGCTGGGGCAAGAAGGGCAATTTTATCTGTGAATGTTTATAGGCTTGGAGCAATGGGTTGGTGCCATCAACGTGGTGCTGATGAACTCAACTAGGAGCTGCTACTCACAGTTCTCCTCTACTCACCTGAAAGAGGCTGCTGAAAATCAGGCCACAAAAGGCATTTGAGAAGCAGAGGAAACCTCTTGTGGCGGCAGAGGGCATGATATCTTCTGATATGAAAAATATGATTGAAAAGTCATTTGATTATTGTGTTTCTTTTCTTCATGGACACAGACCCACTTTGAGAACAGTACTAACAAACTCGGTTAAATTCCACATAAGCCTCAAATAAATCCTCTGTGCTATCAAGGGATATCTAAGCAGCACAGGCTTTTTCAGAAACTCAAGCAGAATGGAAATCTCATGAGCCTTGCTTTCTCAGCGTGGGCTCACAGGCACCTTTGCTTTTTTATCTGTTCCCCAGGGAGCATAAATTATAATGATTACATTGCATGAACAGTAACTAGAAGCCTCAAGTTCCAAAACAAGAGCTAAATCAGAATTCCAGCTTTCCAAGTGCTAAATTTTCATGCCTGGAGGGTTTGGTCTGCCCCTTCACACTACTTAAATATACAGAAGTCATTTGTAGTTTAACATAATAGAGCTGTACTTAGGTGGATGACTGCATAAATAACTCGACTTTAGGTTAGGATTATCCCTCTCAGGATTTCTCAAATAATTTTACTCCTTCTTCAAGGAGTAAAACAATGAATTCAAGCCATTTAAAAAAAAAAAAGTAAAGAAAGAAAATCTCCCTCCCTACCTAAGAAGACAGGAAACAATGTGCTACTACTTCATTTCTAGTTCTAAAAGCCTCTTGAAGAATAGAACCTAGTATCACAACCCTAAACCATCATGTTAATGTTTTAGTGCTTTGACTTGGCTCTCCAGCAGCTGACGAGACACTGGTCTTTTGGAAATACCTTCACGGGACTCACGGGTACATGTAACTCTGGGATGGTCCCTGTGCAGCACGGAGCAACCATCTAGCATCAAACGGACAGAACCACGTGTGGGTTGAAGGTCTGAAGCAAGGGAAGCTCCCTGTGTTTCCAAAGCAGCTCTCCAGGCTAGGGTAGCGGCTGCCTCCATGCTGTGAAGTGTTAATCACGAGTCTCCAGTAGCCCCACCTGGCAGCAGTGAGTCACCATCAGACTTCTGAGGCCCCTGTCGCAGGGTGACTCTGATACAACATGAGTAGATCCAAAGGAACAGTCAATTTTTGTGACTCTTCCAACAAATTGTTAAATATATAACAATCCTCTCCACCATCCAGAGCATAGGAAAATAAAACCCTTAACGAGAAGGATCAAAATGCCATCTTAAAACATCATACATTACAACTAGAAGCATACAAACCAGAGAGAACTCTTAATTCTTCTCTTCTTATTTCTTCTCAAAAATATAAGCTATTTATGAGATTTCCATCAATTCCATTTCATAACAATCCCTCTCAAAATATATACTGGAAAAAAGAATAATTCACCGTGAATATCAGAAGCCATTATTTCATAAATTATAATCTGTGTTTATCTAGCTGCAATAAACTCGTCTTCTCCCACAGCTGCAGTCTGTCCTCCTGTCCACCAAAATAGCTCCACTCCTTTTCCTAACCTGCCTTAGCGGGCCCTTACTCCCTAAACTCTTCTCCAGTCTATTCAGTTCTCTCTCCATTTTCTCCAACATCCTCAGGTATTCTAGGTACCCCACTGAACAAGTTCATTACTAGTAAGCAAGAAAACGATTTTTGAGCTCAAAATGCAGTCCATCTCTCAACAGGTACATTCATCAACTGAAAATGCAGAAACCCACCAATTTTAGAATCTTATCTATCACACATGGAGTTTTGCAACAGGTTAAAAGTTTACGGTCGTGGAGAAACAGGAGAGTGAACAGCAGGAGGTGCATGAGCTAGCCAGGAGGCTGCGAATGCAGCTTGCAGGAGAGAGAGGAAAAAACACAACGGAAAATACCTTGGTGGGTCCGTGAAGCTGCCATACTCCTTCCTGCAGGATAGTGTGAGAATGTGATATAAACAAGATCTACATGAAAGAAAACATATTTAAAGGCATGAATACAAAGATACCAGCTCCATCTCTAGAAATCTCTCACTGGAAAAACATTCTGGAGGAGGCTCGCTCTGTACTTGCTGCTTTCTTTCCTGCCTCCAGCCCGACTCCGGGAATCCCGGCTGCGGTGCGGCACAGCCATCCGTAGGCTACCCCTAGCTGTCCCTAGCCATTCCATGACAGGGAATTTGGCATCAGACATGGAACAATTACTGAATTTAATGGGAAGTTTGAAGCCTTTTTAGAACCTTATTATCTGCACCACATCTTTAATATATCATTTTTTCCATAACCTCTTCTACTTGCTCTGTGCATCACTACGTGTACCAGTACATGCTATTGTTGCAGGGAACCCAGATAATTCAGTTGCAGATTCACTTGCAGTTAGAGTTCTCTCATACTCACTTTTACCAAGGTTAGGTCATTTCCTCTAACTCACGGGCACACTCTGGACGCATCACAGGGATCTCTCTTCAGTGGTTCTTCTCACAAACAGGTAGTGTGAAGAATAAGGCAACATCTCCAAGCATAAATACTTGGTTTGCTGTTAGATATAAATCGCTTCTTCTAAATCCACCCTTATCACGGAAATCATGCCTATTGTAGATCCCTAAAAACTAATACACTTTTAAATCGAGTTGGTCAGTATTTTAAATTGCATTATTCAGCTATTAAGGAGGGAGTGCAGTCAAGGAAGCACTAACCATTCCCCAGGACTGCAGCTACTCACGTGGCAAGGGGCTGGGTGCAAAGGCTTTGTATAGAGAAACCAGCATCTAAAACCTGCCTTGCAGCCTACTGCAGTGGGGCAGGAAATGCACTGCATTGACAAGGAGACAGTCACTGCGGCAGCACATCTGAATTCAACGTTAGAGAATCTTTAACTAACAGAATTTCAAAACGTGAATGAACAGGTTGGATCCTGACAGGTGTTTTTTTAATAAAAAGAATCTGCACAAGTAGCACAGCAAAGAGGTGGTTTTCTTGCAGATGAAACTGTTTGAGTAATGTGAAAAGCTGCTGTAGTTTGGATACTAGGAAAAAAAAACAATATGCAACTGGGCAGTTAAATCATTAATGGGTACTTAAGAGGAGTCACCTTTGACGTAAAGATGGCACCTTCCACTTCAAGAAAAATAGCCATGATTTTAATCTATAGCTGTATGACAAACTTGCTGTATTTTACAATGCAAATTGTTACTACTTCTGTTACCTCCTTTTCCACTCTAGGGAGAAGTTGACCAGAAGACAAGCCTGAAAGGAAAGAGAGCAGATGGTAACTGAGCAAAAACAAACAAACCAAAAGCCTAAAACAAACCCCAAACCAACATTCTCTGCCCCTCCAGTTGTCATTAAAACCACCGTCTCTTCTCTGCCTTGCCAAGAGGGGTAGGCCTAAGGGCTTCTATCCCAATTCCCCTCAGTTCTGGCACTGAAAGTGGCTGTCCCTGGAGCAAACAAAAGCAGAGGTGGCTCCCGTGGTTCCCGAGTGCAGCAGAGCTGCCCTGGGCCCCCACCAGCCTGCTTGGTCACCCGTCCCAATCCTACCTGCATCTGCACCAGGGGCAGCACCACTGGAAACCCACTGGAAACTCTGAAAATGAGCTACTCAGCAGGTACTGTTAAAATCCAAAGGGACGGCAGCTTTTTAGGCCTCTCCACCACTCCAGCCCTCCCTGCAGCATGTCCGGGGGTGCAGGTGCAGGCAGGGCCTGCGCTTCAGGCAGTACCACAGGGCTGGCAGGCAGCACGTCCACGCTCAGGAGATGCTACCTACCCGTCTCTGAGAGCACCGAGCAACACAGGGATGTTGTAGGCAAGTGTTTTTAATTCCTTTTTGATGGAAAGGCAAGAGGGAGGGCAAGGCAGCAAATCTCACTTGACTGCACTCAGCAGGAGTAGGGATTGAAGGTAAAAGGCACCACCAAACACCCGCAGAAGAGGAGCCTGATCCTCTACCACATCTCCAGTAACGCCCCCATCGGTCTATTTGGGCTCTACCAAACACTACTACTACTACTCCTACTTGCATTTAATCCACAATTCCACGGGAGCATCCTTTCGCTTTTTGGAGGCTCACACCAGACGGCACAGGAAACAGCATCAGGATTTGCGCTGGTCTCGGCAAAGGAAAAGCTGCAAACATCTCCCAAGGATTTTAAGCCACGTAAAGGGGTATTGGAAGTCCAAAGAGCAGCAGACAAATTCAAATGCAAGGTGGAAGATCTTTATGAGGATTTAGCCCTAAGTTCTTTCACTGTTACTTTTGTGCAACACAGACAACTATTTAGCAAGTAGATTCAACAACATCACAATTCTGTTTCTCAGTAGTACAAACCAGAATCTTAACACCTAAAGGTCCTTGACCTGTAAAAGCTGTAGCCTAACTTGAAAGTGTGCTTGGCTCAAGAGCTAAAGCTACCCAGTGTAGCAGTTAAGTCCTTTAAAACACAAAATCAAATAATTTACAAGATGTTCTCAAAGCTTCTATTTCTTACTGTCTCTATAAAACCATTTAATCTGTAAACTTTTTAGAAAGCCACTTAAAAATAATCCTTCTTCATTAACAGTTATACATCATATTCTACCATTTTTGTCACTTTGTATTAAAAACATATGAAAGGTCTAATACACCTCAAACCAAAACCACATTTATTCCATCAGTCACAAGTGCAAATATAGCAACAAGTCAGTTCAGCATATTACAGCACACAGAAAGGAATGTAATGTAAATGCTAATTACACTGACAGAGCAACTTCAGAGAGCAGCAAAAATGGTTTCTTCAAATAAAAATTTCTATCCTTTCTACCTGCAATCTAAAATAATGTAATAAATCAAGATCAGGAATGTCTCTGCTAACTAACACTCAGCCAGCTCTTCTGCTATTAACAGTTCGCATTATTCAGTGCGCAAACGGCCTGCCCAAGCTCCTTATTAATAGATGTTTTGGTTTTAAGCAAATTTTACCCATTATGCAAATAACATAGTGCTGAGAGCAGCTCATATGTTCTGCTGTTTTCATATTACAAATTTAAGTAGGATTTAAAAAAAAATTATGTCCAATTTTGGTGCACAATTAGAATTGTAACCTAGATCCAAAGTGCACAATATTAAAGATAACATTGAACAAAATTCTCGCACACAAGTGGACCCAAGTCATCCAAAATTTTCTGCATCATCTTTAAGTCTTTAGTTAACATATATATGCAGCACTTATGTATAAAATAGAAAGCATTCCCATGAGGAAGATACTGCAGTGTAATTAGCAGTTTTTCCCTACCACTTAGTAGCCAAGGAACACAATTTATGCTTAACACCCGGCCATCATTTTGCTTTAAAGGTAAGCAAAGTAGAATGCCAGTATCAGCATCAGTAGGTGTGCACTGGAAGCTCAGTTAGCCTTCTTTTTCTTTAGGAGCTGCTGTTTCTTCTCCTTTTCTTTGTAGGCAATGAATTGAGAGTCTGTACCGAAGATCCTGTCCCACCACGTGAAGGTTGAAGCGTAGTTGCCGATGAAGTTCATGTGATGGAAATCGTGGAAGCGAGCCCCGGCGTAGAAAGGCACCAGGTGAAGGGGGTTCAGGGGAACGTCATAGCCACTGCACGGGAAGAAAAAGGGAAATGGCAACTTGGTTAGTTTGTTTGCTTCTTTTCCCAAAAACAGGTATCTGCAGAGGGAGTGCAATTAACAGAAACATCCTTCTACATGGTAAGGTCCAGAATCGCCTTAACACTGGCTTAAGGGAAGAGTTGCAGCGTGCAGGTCCACAAAATAAGGTACAACAGCAGGTTGGTGCTTCTGCAAGAATAAACAGAAACCACTTCCTTGCCTACCCAAAGGCACCTGTAAACTGCCCTGCTCTGGCCTTGGCAGTGGCTGATCTCTGCAGTTTAAGAAGCCACCCCCTTCCCAAAGCCTGGTGAGAACAGGACACCCAGGACAGCAGTGAGCGACCAGCAGCTGGTTTGGCAGGTGCTGCTGGCTCACGTTAGCTCTGCTGCTCAGACTGCACCTCAGCTACCACTCTTGAGAGCCTGTTAGAGCCTCCATTAGGAAAGCAGATGACTAATTCAGGGACTGAAAAGAGAAGTCATGCTGTGCCAATTTCTATTACTCACTATTTCCATATTACTTTTAAGGTGTATATGCTTAGTATTTACAATTCAAGATATAATATTACTGTAATATTAAACCCAGAACCGTTGCTTTAAAGGGTTTTCAACTCTGTTGCTTAATAGTCCTGAAAAGCATCCTACCACCACCTAGTGGGGACAGCACAAGATAACTTCAATTACAATTGCCCAAGCAGATTCATGCTTTCCATCCATTGCTCAAAGATACACTACAGCATATACTTCTTTACTGCTAGCTAAGTCCTCTGACATTTGTGCTGTCACACCGGAACCCAATCTGAAAGAAGTCTGGCCACAAGGACACGTAGCCTCTCCAGCCAATACTGATTTTTTTAAGCAGTCAATCGTCACATATTCTAGCATGCATAAGATGACTCATATACAGGAGGGAGATCAAACACAAATCATCAAAACAATCACCACAATGATATATGGAGCCTTTGGGGCCCTCCTCACGACCCTACACTCTTCCAATCAGCAAGATTTGCTACTAAGACTACTTCAAAACAGAAGACAGCATTTACTGTTCAGCCTGTGCCATCTGCTAGAGGTACTGCAGAGAAAGCCAAGAAGAGGACGACTTCTTTACAATCTGCATCAAAGCACCTCGATACTAAAGAGGCAGGAAGCTCCAGACCTAGAAGAACCAGTTAATTTTAAAACAGACTTAGCAGTAAAACAAAATGCTTGTTATTTTTAAGTAGTTTACCTGTGCACGTCAATGGTTTCCATCAAGCGACATATCACCCACGCCCACAGAAGAACCACATGGTTACAGAAAACAACAATCCCAATAAAAAAGCCAGCTCCAAGGATAAGCGTTTCCAGCGGATGGGCATACTCGGCTTGCATTCCAAAGGGAGACTACAGAAAAACAAACATGAAAAGTTTGAAAATGATAACTATTTCTTTCTATACCTCAGATCAGATCCAACCTTTTGTGAGGTCTTCTTCATGTCCTGCCTTCACACTGCAGTAGACACACAGGAGTATCTTCCTTGCGGACAGAAAAATGGTCTCCCTGAACTCCCTGTTCAGCTCCTCATTGGCAGGACAGAAATCAGCATCCCAAGGTCATGAGGCCTTGGAATTCCCAGTTAGCAAGAACTGCAGCACACCAGTTCAGGGAGTGCTTTCAGCTTACCACTATCTCCGACTGTAAGAGTTATTTCAAGAACATTAAAGTGTGGGGCAAGCTCCTGTCTGCTTTGCTGTGCTTCTAGGCTTGCAAGGAAAAAAAATGGAAGGAAGCTCAAATATTCTCAGAGCAATAATGACAAATTTTAAAATGCAAAACAAACAACTCAAGAACCATCAAAAAGCACTCTTCATCTTTAACACTCTGCAAGTCCTTGCAGTTCAAAATATTATTGCGAGATTGAAATAAAGCATCTTCTTTCCTTTAGATATATAGCACTAAACAGCCATTCCTACATGTGGTTTCAAAAAGCACTCAATAGGAAGCTTTAAAAAGCAGAACATTTACAGAAAAATAAGAGTTAAACTTCTTTAAGGCCAATACAGAAGAATGTAAGTTAATCTAAAAATAAAAAAGTACATTTTGGCTTAAGGAAAGTTTAAATCTTTTATTATTAGAAAAGGTTTTTAGTAAAGTAGTAGCTGCTAGTTTACAGGTAACTCCCATGTGACCTGCTACCCGTTCTCACAAGGGACCTGCCCAGCGGTGATCCAGACACCTGCTGCCAGAGGGTGCCTATCCCAGCCCTGGGACACGGGCGCTGCTGCAGCCGGCTGCCCGGCCACCTCCGGGAGCGCATCCATCACCCAAACACTCCCTTCAAATAACCTGAACACATCTGTTAGCAACCAGAAAGAGTTAAAGGAATACATACCACAAACTCATGGTGAACTTTGTGGATGTACTTGTATATTCTCTTGTGATGCAACAGCCTATGCAGGAAATAGTGCCAGGCGTCCTCGATGACTGCGCATCCGAAACACTGGGCCAGCAGAACGTACCTTCAGAAACAAGAGAACAGGGCAAGAACTGTTAGTTACAGAAAATAGGGGCTTATCTTGGAAGACCAAACAGTTTATGTGCTAATAAGGATGCAACATATCCGGGAAACGTCACATATTGCTACTGACTCAAGAACACTACCTACTTAACATAGTAAAGGATTAATTATCAAGTACATTGGCCTTATACCTATTAGCTCATCAGGCCACATGCTGAAGCAAGGAGCATTGTGGCATAACAGGTTACTATCCACAAATTCAGTACTACACACGGTATAGATAATGAACATCTTGAGCCAGTGTAAGACCTAATATATAGAAGAAATTGTACCTGAACCAGACAGAATATACATTATGAGAAAGACCACCTGCTGTTGTAACAACTTCAAGGGAAAAGAAAAAAGAACAAGGCATTTTTAAGCAGATTTGGTTTTGTGTAGAAGTAAATTCATTTAGAGGAAAGAGGAAGGAGAAGCAGGTGGTGCATTCTCTCCTTTGGGGAATACATTGTTGCTAAGAAGTAAAGCAACAGGATGGCGGATAGAAACAGTATCTACTCCAATCCATTATGAATTCTGTTTTGCCTCCACCAAATGCAACTGCCTTCTAACTCCTTCTCTTCTTGAAGAATTTGGGATCACCTTATTAAAAAAAAATAAAAAAAAACACTCTAGCAAGCTCTAATTGGCTCTTGTAGCAGTCAGGTATCAAGCAACGCAAAATTAACAGTTTACAAATCACAAAAATCTAGTTACAGCACATTAGAGTTAATGATGCTATTTGTAAAACCTCCAGCTGTGTCCGATTCAGAAGAAAGATGACGAAACATCTACCTACCATCTAGGCATTTCTTCCCACTCATAAGGAATGTTAAAGTATTCTGTGAAGTAATAGGTACCGCAGATCAGAGGCAGCTGAATGAAAAAGTGATTGAAGAGGAGTGTTTTGAAACATTTCCACTGCTTTTCCCAGGTTTCCGGTTTATCCTAGAAGGGAACAGACAGTTCTGTTATGGGATTTCACAGCATCAATTTCAAGTGCTGAAGAAACAAGACAAAACAAAACACCAAAAAAAAAACCAAAGCAAAACCTACCCATCCCCAAACCCCACATCTTTCTGGGTAGTTTAAGAAGACACAAGCAGCTTAAGAGACTTTAGCAACTTTTGCACTTTGCTGGTCTGCTGAAGAAAATTCTGGCATTTGACAGGTATAAAGTCTCCTAAAACCCGATGAACCTCCCTGACAAAACATTTATCGGAAAAGTTTTATCACTGATAAGTTTCAAGGTGTTTCTAAACTAACATTGTGAACATGTCCTTTCCTGCTCAAGCTGTAATTTTTACGTAAATCCTTAAAACTTTTGGAGGTAGTTTTTAAGGGGTGGGGAAAAACACGTATTCGAGAGGAAAGCAGATTATACCTACTTCAAACTGCTCAGAGACTCTGCTTGATCCTGTGGTATTATCCTAAATATGTTTATATCTACCAAAAAAAAGTTAGCCTCTTAAACTGCTTCTGAAATAGCTACCTAAATTTCTTTCAGAAGCTACTTAGGAAGAAGCCTTTTAGAATTTAGTTTTTCATTCACATAAGGCCTGCAGAAGTGTCCAGGCCACAGAAGAGACTGACACATTTCAGGTTGTGGTTCCCTTTCCTAAGGACTTTTCTTCCGTGCTGTGTTTCTCAAGTCCTTTCATCCTGGAAAATAAGCAGCAGTTCCCCCCACAGCACCAACCAACTCGGGCAGCAGAAGCTGTGGAATGAAATTCAGGTTCCATCAGGAATTCCAGAATCTCTCATTTTTAAGATAGCTTTCTGTAAACCTTGAAGCAGGGATTTCTCAATAAACTTATTCTTTACCAGTCACCTCAAACAGTTCTTGTTGTTTCACTATTTGTGATTAACAGGGGTATTTCAGACTTGACAGCTTAACATGAACCTAATTTAGCTTTAGCTTTTTCAGGGACACCTATTATCAGTTACCACAGTAACATAAGAAAGCAGCATTGCTTCCTCTCAAATTCATATTACAAACAAGGATAAGGAAACCGAGGAAAAACAACCCGGCTATTTGGGAGGGACATTTGCCACTTATCTCTGCCTAAAACCCAGCGGGCAGCCCATCTGAAACCTCTTCCATGATTCAAACACTCTGAAATCACTTCAGCAGGGCATTCATGAGTAAACTTCACGTGAACCTTCCTATTAATCTTAATATCATGTAATTTCACCAGGCGAAATCACTATTTTGCAATACTAACTCCCAAAGCTCCGCTGCAAACAACTCTACTGCACCTTTGAGATAGCTTCTTTATCTACCCATAAACCTCACTGACTGGTTGAGGTTGGAAGGGACCTCTAGAGATCACCTAGTCCAACCCCCTGCTCCACAGGGACACTCAGAGCATGGGGCACAGGGTGGCATCCAGGTGGGTTTGGAAGAGCTCCAGAGAAAGAGACTCCACAACCTCCCTGGGCAGCCTGTTCCACTGCTCTGTCATGTTCACAGGAAAGAAGTTCCTCCTCACCTGGAGATGGAACCTCCTGTGTTTTAACTTATACCCGCTGCTCCTTGTTCTATCATTGACCACCACTGAGAAGAGTTTGGCCCTATTCTCCTCACATTCTCCCCTCAGGTATTTATTTATACATGCTGGTAAGATCCCCTCTCAAATCTTACTTTCCCCAGGCTACAATTGCCTAGAGAACATGTTACTTCCCCGGTACAGAGACCAACAAACACCCTGTTTTCCCTCTAAATCATTTTACAGAGAACGGAATTCTCATGGTCAGCAAAAGGGCCTTTTATCCCTCAAATTGACATCCATTCCCCTCTTCGCACATGCTGCAATTTGTTCCCTTCCAAGAGGTCTATGGAGATAAGAGAGGCACATGTGTTCACCTATACCAAAGGTTAGCACACCAGAGCAATCTGGGTCCGACAGGGAAAAAGGCAACCCAGGCAGTGCATGGCTCGAGGCTTTGTCTCACCTGTTGAATTTTGTACTTTTGCATGTAGGGTATAAACTGGAAGAGAAACCCAGGCACACAGAGCAGGAAGTAGGAAGCCTCGTGGACGATGAGCGATCCCCAGGTGGCGATCTGGAACTTGGTGTAGTTGTCCAGCATGTAGTTCCAGGCATTTTTGAAGGGCTGCTGCAGGGGGTTATCGGGCAAGAAAGAGTCTATGTACTCCACCGCCAGGTACGCTGAGCTCAGGACGTTCACGCTGTCGTTCGTGGCCATCCTTCAAACATCAAACATCACAGGCACAGCTCTCATGGGGGTGCCTAAACCACCTGCAAGCTGGGAGGAAAGAAAACGGAGTAAGAAGCAGCGTTTCCCGAAAAACAAAACCCAAACAAGAACAACAAGGAAAGTTTTTATCTAGTTTGGGGCCAGAGAAATACAGCTTCTCTTTCCACACAAGAGCATAAACGACCCAATTCTAAGATGGGCTCGAGGACATCCAGGTCTCCGGTTCTGAAGCCTGGCCACGGCAGCAAACGCAGGCTCCTGTTCTCCCGTTACCGGCTGCACCCCAGTCTCGGTTACACAAGGGCCGCCCTGCGCGAGGAGGCGGCTGGGGCCTCCCCAGCCCAAGGGCGCTCCCTGACACCCACCTTCTCGCCCGGCCCAGGCAGGTCCCGACCTGTGCGGACGTGGCCGCAACCCACCGGAGCCCCCAAGGGGCTCCCGCCCCGGTCTCTCACCCCGGCCCCAGTCCCGGTCTCGGTCCCGGTCCCCGCTCCTCACCTCGGCCCCGGCCTGGTCCTCGCTCCCGGTCCCGGTGGCGCCCGGCGCGGCACTAACACCCCCCGGCCAAGGCGGCCGCCCAAGAGCGCCCCGCCCCGCCCGCCCGCCCCGGCGCCGCCAAGCCCCGCCCGGCGCGCCGCGCCTTGG
>JAUBOD010000925.1:984194-995757 GCA_032353885.1 Nothura maculosa
TGACTGGTGAGCATCCCTGTGTCAGGAGCCAGCAGAAATTACAGCTCAATGAACCTGAGCTCCTGAAGAACAACAAGCGCCACTTAAATAATTTGCCAGCAGTGATTTGTCTTAAGTTGCTCAAGTACCGAGGAAATTCAATCCTCTCTTCCAAAGAAGGGTATCCACGTCTTACTTTGAAATAGTGATTCAGCATCACTAACTTCCACAAGTTCCATAAATTCTATTTTAGATCCTCCTCTTTCAAAAATCATGAAAGAATAATCATATTTTGGGGAACAATGCTATTCTTTCCTGCCTTCTATGTTTTAAAGATGTTAGGATTCGTGTTATCACATATTAATGACTAAATCTTCAGGGATTAGATCCCTCCCTCTTTTGAATAAAAAATAAGGTTCCATATCACTTCATCATGACATAATCTGAGATATCAAGCAGCATGAAAATCTCAACAAATTTGAAAAACATCCCTCTTGCAGCCCATCCAGTGCTCCATGATCATGGATGGCTTCAAGACCAACCATCTCGCGCATCTGTCACCTGCAACACCTCTGCCCGGCTTGGCTCGCGTTCGGTTCGTTCCTCAGTGAAGTCAGGACACTTCTCTCCTCACAGACATCTCACAGGCCTAGACAGCAGACAGCTCCAACTGCCTGGTTGCAACTTTTTAGGACAGAACTACTTTTTTTGATTCCCAAATCACATTTTTCCACATAGCGTGAGACTTAAAATTCCCTCCGGAATCCTGCCTCCTTGCCACCTTGCTAAGCCAGCTGGCTCCAGAGTCCTGTAGCCTGGAAACCAACTGGCTTGGGAACTGCATGGGCTCAGCTCCCAAACTGCACTTCCTAAGTGGGCAGGATTTAGCCTCGTTATTATCAAAACACCACCTCTCTCTCCACTTTTTTTTCCCCCTTTTTAAACACATCCATACCATTTTAGGAAGTTTCTAAAATATCTGTTCCAATTACATTCCAACAGCAGATTTTGACATTTTCCACAGAACGGCATCACTGTTCTCTTCATAAGTGGTTAAGACAGTTTCTATTTGAATAGCTGGAGACCTGTCCTCATCTGCCCTGTAATGGTGAGAAGGGATTCAGTTCTGGGGGCAAACCAGAAGGACAGAAAGGAGCAACTCGTAGCAATAGGAGAAGGTCGAGGAACCTGATACTTGGAGCACAAAAACCACTGTGAAAGTGGACAGCAAGTGCAGGGAAGAGGAGCAATCACCACTTGCTGGTGCTCTCCACGCTGGAGATGCTTGTTCTCCAGAGAGAGGCAGGTAGCAGCTCACCTGACTCTTGTGTGTGGCCCTAAAAGTGTAGCCACTAATCCTGAGTGTTTTAGTTACCTGGCAAGGAATGCTGCATTTTGATATCACCAGGGCACATCGTATGCAGGAAGCATTGGTGGATTCACTTATAAGCACACTTACACCCCCAGTATGCCTACAGTCAGGCCTTCTCTGGATTAACTGCCTTCAAAATACCATAAATAAAGAAAAGTCTACTTAATTTCTCATAGATTTAAAGAAAATTTCAGAAATCTGTGTCAAAAGCACCTGTAATCTACTTTCTGATTTATGACAGTGGCTGTTCTGAGCACTGTTCTGTGGCAATGCTCTACTCTTCAAGGCAGCTTAGCTACCTATTCCATGATTATTAGACTTGATCACTTTCTAACATTTTTCCAATGCATTCCAGCAGTTGATGACAACATCTATTAACACCTATTTCCAAAAAAAACTATTTAATATTTGGCACACCTCCACAAACCTTCTCCCACAGACCATCTCACATCCACATTCACACATATGACAACATTTGGCCAGAGTTTATCAGCACCAGACACTGCAGCTAAGAAAGAAAAAACCACATTGACTTTGCAGAACTGCAACGTTCATTAGCTTGGGAAATAAAGAACCATGAGCAAACAACTGGAGTCTCACAAATCTCTCTCGTCTGTTCAGGACCAACTGTTTCTATTCCATCAAACAGATTTTTATAGACCAACTGGAATACTTGCATCTTTCTCACATGGTAACGCTATAAACTCAGCAAGAACCTCCCTGACACATCACTTTTTTTAAATCAATATCTTTTTATTTTGCAGAGATGCCGAGTATGGAACTTAGAAAAGACCCAAGTGGTTGGCTGGCATAAGAGACCAATGATAATCACTCAAAAGGATGAAAGAAAAAATACTTATCAAGAACTGGTTTTGAACTCCTCTTTCTTTTTTATTTTTTTTTTTTATTTTTTTAATTTCTCATTTCTCCATTTCATCCTGTTCCAGCTAAAAAAAACATAGTGGGGCACAAGGTCTTTGCTAACAGCCTGAATAAGGTGCGAGCAGTGACCCAACCACATTACAGTGCAACAGCAACAAGTTAAGGGTGAGCACTTCAGGAGCAGATAAAAAGAAAGGATTTAGTTGTCAGATTTTATGCTCAAGTAGCTGCTTTCTGGAGCACCACGAGGTTCCCAGCAGCCAAGGTAACAGCCGCCTAGCAACACAAGTCGCTCCTCAAAATAGAATTGTAAAGAGATTCTGCTGTGTCCTTTACATCTCCTGCATACCAATGTACACAAGACTTGTCTAGAGAAAAAAATTATATATATCCAAATCCAGTTCAGGGCTCAAGCATTGGACACAGTACTGGATGTGCATTCGAGGACTCGAATCCAAAACTGTCCTGTCCTACAGTTAAGCACAGCACAGCAATATGTGCATCTTAATTATGGCAAGACTTCATGACAAGCTCACAAGCTCTGGCAGCTGCCCAGCATGACGCTGGAGGCCAAGAAGCTTCATGCAGCAGTGCGTGCAAATGGTCATCAAAAGACTCCTCTTCCACAGGAAATCCAGTGTTTCCGAACCCTGTGCTGGCCACACAGCTGGTGGAACTACATCATTATCCTTTGGCTGCCACTGAGATGCGTGTCAGGCCCTGCAGGGCTCCTTGCCTGCTGAAGAGCACAACATGCCCAAGCAGAACTTCCTAGTGTGATTGCAACATATTCACAGCGTCGAGGGAAACCCACTTCTTTGAGAAGCATTAAAAGCTAGAAAATGAAGCACTATAAAACACACACACACCCCCCATCAGAATATTTCATTTCAGAAGGCCCCAAACCTTCTGTCTGGCTTTTCTATATGGCTCTTCTATTGCCTATATTTCTTATCACCTTCAAAGAGTTAAATCACTTCCCTTGCTTATAAGGCTTCACCAGTCTATCTTCAGAAAGTTAAATATACCATTACAAGTATAACATGTGCCACGTTCTCAGGAACAATTTTTGTCTCATGAACATTCTCCAAGACCGGATAAAACACATCAGCGAGTAAAAGCAGGAGTGGGTGCTCACTAACAGCATTCCCACTGCATATTCTTGGGAATCCTTCTGGATTTCTGCTTACACTCTCCAGTAATCCTACTCTGCATCAGAACCAGAACAGCCATCCTGTTGCAGAGAAACAGTCTCTGCTGGAAATACTAGGAGAGAGGATTCATTCAACCCTCCTCGATGACATTGTGCATTCCAGTTATGATACTCGAGAATGGAATATTTCCTCTGAACAGAAACAGGACAGCTTTCCTTGCCTGTATTCCCTGCCTAAGCAAACGCTGCAAGACCCAGCAGAGGACTGCATTCTGAAACACCACAAGAACACCTACAAAGCTCCAATTTTAATGAAAACTGGGTTTTTACGCCCACTAGAAGGCGGACTCCAGACCCTCACTGTGAATTCTGATTTACATCTCCGTCCATACGTCTTTACGCTGCTATTCCTTTTTACTTTACTTCCCTTTTACAAGTAACCTTTTGCCTCTTTTTCCTAAGTATAAAATAGTCACGGTAAAGAAACAAAGTCTGTGAGAAGTTAAGAGCTTTCCATTTTCTCTAGAAAGATGAATTCTCACTGCTCTTTAAATTTATTTCTCATACTACTTTCTAGAACCTGCAGTTGCAGCCTACCTCCCCTCAGGATTTCATCTGTCCAGGGACCCGTATCAGGACATTCTGCTATTTCTCCTACTGTTTTCACACTGCTCTCATGCACTACACTACGCTTGTCTGGCAAAATTCTAGGGATCAATGAAGCCAGCACGACGCGAGGAAGCAGTTGATGCCCTTGGGCACAGCATCCTTATCTTAGGAGCAAGGACGGAGTACACATTGCTTTAAAACCTACCACCCAGCTGCATCAACCTTAAAATAGGAGTTGATTAAGGATGAAACAGAAGGTTACTTCTAAGTACAAAAAGAAAGTAAGAAGAGAGATAAAGGGAAAAAAGTCCTCTAAGTTATATCCTATGCTAGAGGTCACTTGCCTGCGTACGTGTTGGCCTTGCTGAGGAGGTCGGAGCACGCGTGCATGTCCGCAAACGCTCGAATCCCCAGGCAATTGACAGGGTGCAGCTGAGATTCCAGGAACTCGCAGCAGGTCCTTTTCACGTCCTGCAGCTGCAGGAGGCCGGCCGCAGGCAGCAGCACCTGGAAGAAGCAACACGCGCTTAGGATCCCCTTCGGGTCCGAGTTTACGTCAGAGGACTGTCAATGTTGTAACAGAGAAAGTGCAATAAATAAATAAAAACCTGAAAGAATAAAAAGACTAAAACAGAAAGGAAGCTGTCGTAATTTTAGGACTTAGGAACTTTCTTTTTCTGAGTCTTTGACAGTTATGTTAAGGGGATGACTATTTTAGAACATTCAAGTGGGAACTTAGAACTTCACTGGATGATAACTAGAAAGATTTAAACATCTAGAATAGTCTTGCATTGCTTATGGATAGCGAAAACCAGAGGGCAGCATTAATAAGGGAGCAAAAAAAAAAATCTATGAAACTATGGCTGCACTGCTACTACTAGATCATTTTGAATATCTACTGTTAATAGTAGAAATAAAACAAGAACTGAAATAAAAAAAGACTGAAATAAAAAAAAACTGAAATAAAAAAAAAGAACTGAAATAAAACAAGATTAAAACAGTCCAATAAACTCATTTTATATTACTATGTGAAAAAGTGAATAAAATGTTAATAATACAGTTTCCATTACTAGATGCAAGTACTTATTTACATAAGTTGTTCCAATGAAGCAAACATTTCACTCCCAGAACTCTCTTTGGTGAATTTTGCAGAGAAAAATGCATGGTTATCCTCAGGACTGCACAAGAAACTAAAAGATGAAATTTTGGAAACTTTAGAATATGCAGAAAAGAGTAAGATTTATATGCACAGATGTTCCCACTGAGCAGTTTGCTCACTCATATAACTATAAAGAAAGAAAAGTTTCAAGCAAGAACTAGGTCAATCTTTATTAGGTGAAATTTAAGTGAGTTCTTAAAATCACTGTAATGAAGCTTATCGGATCACCAAAAGTTATGAGAAGCTACTGTGTTACAATAGTATGTTTAAATCTAAACATATTTGTGTGTGTACTGCTTGTAAAAAAGCAAAAGAGAGGCAATATGCATCAAATCTATCCAATTAAAATTATATGCTGAGTTCTGGTTCCCAGGCAACAGAAGCTGTGATAACAGCTTTATTATTTCCATTTCGACTTACAGCTACAGAACTATAGGAAGCTCCAACATCCTACATTTAAAACACAGTTACAACCCAGGAGGATCCATTCTCCTGAAACCATGGACAGCGGCACATGAAGCAAGGGGAGGAAGCCACTCCTCCCTAAGCCTATTAAAAAAGTCATTAAAATTGCAGCTTGATATTCAGCTGAGGTGATGCTGCCTCCCAACCCTCCTACAGCTCAGGTTTACTTTCAGAAATAACCGCTAGAGGGTATCCTGACTTTCCTCTAAAGATCAGGACTTCTTTAATTCCAGCCAGCTGAGGTCCCCTCCTATCACAGCCATTCTGTCAGTCTGAGCTATACCATGAAAACGTGTCCTCATCCGGGTGCCTGTTGTTTTACTAATCATAGCAACTGAACAGATTATGATTACATGTAGTAAATAAGGACATAGCAATCCTCTTCCCCTTTCCTGCTCAAAGCAGTAGTGATGACATTGGTGGGGCTGCCGCTGTTACTAAGGTAGATCCCTCAAAAGCATCTCAAGTTTCTGAAGGCTCTTTTCTGGCAGCCTCCCCAGTTCTCCCTCCCAAAGCCATGTGCACCTGCCCAAACCACCCCAAATCGCTCCTAGGTGCGGAGCCAAAGGCCAGACACGCACGCATGGAGGCAGGGGCACCGGTCCACGCAGCGGCTTGGCGTGCGCCATGAGGCGCGCGCCATGAGGCGTGTGCTGGGCCGCACGTCACCTCCTGGGCCTGAGGCGCCACATGTGCGAGCTGAGCAGGACACAGCAAGCACTAGACACCGACTCTGCCCCTCGCTCCCCCACGAGGGTCTGTGTGGGGCATGACAAGGAAAATGCCCTGTTGTCCACATCGTCGTCAGGGCATTTCTGCTTGGCGAGGCTGGGCTCTCACACGCCCCTCCATGTCCCCATCGAGGGCTCAGAGGGATGGAGTGTAGGACATTACTGGGAGATAGTGGGAGAACTCAAGTTGTCTGGCCTAAGAAGAGGGCTCAGGGCAGATCTTACTGACGTCTGCGGCTACGTAAAGGGCACATACAGAATGGAGGAGCCAGACTGCTCCTGAAGATGCGAGGTAACAGGAAAAGAGGCAGCAGCCACCAGTGGGAACCCAGGAAATCCTCATTAACGGATGGTCGTGTGCGTGTGTTGAAACCACGAGGGTGGTTTAGCTGCCCAAGGAATCTCCCGCCTTGGAGATGAACAAGGCCCAACTGGATCTGCTTTGAGAGGAATCACCTTCACAGCTCCCTTCCAACCTAGGTTAATCCTTGAATCTATGAAAATAAACAAATCCTTACATGTAAGAGCAGGATTAATTAGCAGCAATGACAACACATTTACCTTTAAAAAAGTCTGAAGTTATAATCATAACAAAAGTTAAAACTTGCATTAAAAAAATTGAGCGAAACACACAAAGTTCAAAGGGCAGATTACTGCAGAGCACTGCTGGCTAAATGCTTGGAGCTGTCAACGTGCTAAGCCAAGCTCCAATAGCCACAAGCTCTCCTGTAAGGACAGGGAACATTTTTCCACTTCAGTTTCTTCTTTTTATTCAGTTCTTTATTAACTAATTAATAACCCTGAAAACGAAATGGAAGTTTGCAAAGAAAGAATCTTTGATTTCCAAATGCATTCAGCTGAACAGCTCTAGACAGGACTTTGTTTGTTTGAAACAAAGTTGGTTTGAAATGCGAAACAAACTTTCAACATTTAACTACTTAGTCATCCGGTATAACTGAAATTATTTTTACAATGACATTTTCTGCGTTTTCAAAAGCCGATTTTAAACTTAAAAGAGTTTGATACAAATCATGAGTAAATATTAAATCATTTGCTACAAAGAATATACTAATTACAGAATTATACTGTGCTATTTAGCTGCTTAAATCAAAGGAACATTTAATATTTAATATGTGGTTTAAGCCCATAGAGACAAATGCTATGTATAGCTGAGAACTACTATGCCCCAGTGGTTATCACTCAGCCGGGGGGGGGAAAAAAAGCAAACCAGACACACTTTTTATAAAGTTCAGCACAAAGTAAAGTTTAAATTGATTAAAGTTTGCTGAATGCCAATTTAAACCAATCTGATGGAACTACTAGAGTTTTATTAATCTTTAATCTCTTATTAATCCCTTACCTTTGCACTCCTCTTTTAACTACTATATTCTCCTGGCCAGAACATACTGTGCTACCAGCTGTACAGATACAGCATGAAGACAGCATTTAGGCAGCATTTCAATTTCCACTATTTTAAAATTTCCTAGAATTTCTTTCAGACTTCTTTCATAGATTCGAGACCAAACTCATAGCCACCAGTAGCACATTACAATCAGCACCTTCCCAGAAAATGTGTGTTACTATGCTTATATCAGAAGAAAATATTTGCAAGTGTTAATGAGACAGATTTAGCACTGATTTTTCTACATACGACTTACTAATCTCACAGTGGAGATAATGAAAGAACCTACGGCAGGTGTTGGGAACAAAATCTCAAGTCTTTTTCACAGAATACACAGGCATATTTTTTCCATTTTTCTGGCATACTTAAATGTTCTGAGAAATTTTAAGTTCTTTGCACACAAATAAGCCAACATAAATCAAAGCAGCTTATGCCAAAAGGAGTGAATAACATGTCTAAAAATGGAAAAGTGTCATGCTTTTTATGACACATCAGTAACACGGGAGAAAGACTAACCTTGGAAAGCAGATGAGTGAGAACACAAGTGACACACAGTGCAATACATACGCTCAGGACAGCAAGTTATAAGCTTATTAAGTGCAGATACTCCATATTGTCAATTATGACATCAAAATTATATCTATTTCATCAATACACATATTCATATATGTTCAGAATAAGCATACAAAACCACTACAATTTTCATCTGTGCAAGACGCTCCAAAACCAAACTACTCTGTATTTCCATATGGTCGAGATACGCAAGTTAAGCAAACTGTTCTATTGCTGAAATACACACCTAACTAGAACGCTGTAGGGGCTTTAAAGCTAGGCAGAAACTGCAAGTTTATGATGCAGAGTACTATCTGGGTATCTTCACAGTTTTTGGCTATAGGTCATTCTGCAATAAAGCCCTGGATACGAAAATTTAGCCTTTAGCTTAATGAGCCCCCAAAAAGTACAGGTTTCAGTGACAGGTCTGTGGCATCATAGGAAGGAATCAAGCTACTAATGATAAAGTCCTGCTCCTTCATGTCCCCCCTCAGCATTAGCCAGAGTACTGGCAGCACACTCCTTCTATTGAAAGCAAGCAAATAAAGCACACAAACCCATTTTATGACAAGTTTCACAATCACTTTATTCTAGATGATGTGCTTATGAATTTAAGTTAAGTAGGGGTAGGATTCTGAAAACAATTGTGACCTCTGCTTTCCCATTCAGAAATTCTTTAAGCTGAAGGTCTAATAAACACTTTTCTTGTAAAGCAAAACCAGGTATCCTTCCTTTTATCTGGCAGGGTAAAAAGGGGGCCCGAGGTTTAGGAATCAACACACTTTGGATCAGAAGTAATCAGGACTGATCATTTTATGGGTATCACTGGTATCAGCTTCCCTGTGTTTTAGAATCCATTTAAACCTGTAAACTTCTTAGAATAGGGCCAAACTTGGAGTTTGCTACTATACTACCAGGTACAAACAAGGGAATCCCAATCCTAGCCGGCCTTGTGAAACAGTTAAAAAAATATTTTCCAGGCTAACCTAAAATTCTACAGCTTTTTCAGTTAAACCAATGCTCAGATAATGGGTTAGATGTGTCATCTACGTGAGGAAAAATAAATCCTTCCCATTTCTGAGCACTTTTCAGAAGGCCAACATGTTTCTGACAGGGTCATTTAGCACTTCCCATCAGTCCCAAGAAAGCCCTTAATTCCTGCTAACAAGGAACGAACAGGGATAACTACTCATTAGGCCAGAGCCCAAGTCCGCTCGTGCCAGGCAAACTAAAAACACCCATTTCAGCCACAAGCAGAGAAAGAGGATGCAACCCTGAAGTCTGGAGTAAATAATCAGTGCCAACATAGAACATTTCCTTAAAATGTACAGAACAGCTTGGGTGCATCTTGCCTCTTAAAAAAGCATTTTTGCTTAAAGCCAAACGTCACTTGAGACAAACTGGCAGCATTCCGTGCTTCTCAGGGAGACGTAAGGACTGCAGCACGACAAGAGCTTGTTGAGGGAGGAGAAAAAGGCAAAATCCTGCCCTTCCGGGAGCTATTTCTGTCAGCCTCTGCTGAACAAACCAGGATCTCATCCACACAGATGGTCTGGTTAGTGGCTGGCTCAGGAATGGAGCTCTCGCATCCTCCTCCCTTCCCCAATCTGTGTTCAGATCCCTAAACTGAAGCTTCGCAGTGCTGCTCTGCCGCCTTCAGCATCCTCCCTCCTTTCCTCCTTCCCCTTCTCCTCTCCTGTAAGGAAAAGGGGAGACCCAAAAGGGAAGAACAGAGTCCAGATGAACCCAACTGAGAAGGGGACCTCACATGCTCTCATTTAGTTAGGGATGCTTCCCATATGCATCTTGCAGCAACAGGCTCTATTCATTAATTATCCATCATCTCTGTCTCTGCACATCCTAAAGAAAACCTTATTCCTCTTGTGCCATCAGAAAGAATAAATGGAGCCTTTGAAAAAAACAGATAAGGAAAAAAAACATTGAGTCCTTGTTTAACCACCTCACAGTCAACCTAAAAACACCTCTCTGCAGACCCCGTATTTAGAGACTCTAACTACAAACAGCTACTGTCCCTTTCACCCCATGTGCGCTATTCATGTCCTATTCCAGATGTCTGGCCAAGTGCTACAGGTGCGGACAAGGATTTATACAATGACGTAAGAAGCTGCCATCCCATTTTTGCATTCTTCTTTTAAAAGCTTCTATTTCACAATGAGCAGAAGTCTCTTCTTCCCTAAACTGACTGCAGTATGTTATTCTATTCTAGGACAAGTTGTTAATGTAGAACATAGCAATATGTAGGAGTAATTAAAATTATTCTTTTGGAACATTTCTTTGCATTTCTTGACATCAAATTTTGTCTGTCATCATGTTAGTTTTACAGCTATCTTAGAAAGCTGTGAAATTTCCTATTTTTATCTGATCTTGACAAATCCTTAATCCTGTTTCATCATCAGCACCTCCTGCTACCTACATTTCCAAGTAAAACAAATAAACAGACAAACAAAAATCGCTGCCCTTCTCTGGAAATTTGTGACACGGAGCCACCACTTTGCCATAGTGAAAGCCAACTGTTCATTGCCTTTTCTTCCTGCACTCCCTACAGATTTTTTGCCTATTTATTGCTCACTACGGAACAATTTAGAAGGGACTATAACTTGACTTGCAAAAAAGTCTTTGTTTCGGTTATTTCTGAACATTTAAAGAATTATAAGAGACTTAAAGGAGATATATACAACTCGAAGAGAATCATAAAACATAGGCAGTACAAATCCCTTATCTTTCCTGATGCCAACCGAAGAAGTCCTTGTAGTCTCTCTAATACTCAGGAAAACCAGCAGCATCGCGGGATAATTTACTGCAACGTGAGCTGAGAACCTCAGGAAGAGCCAGTTACAAAATACATCCTTGCAGAAGCTCAGTCACCTCAATTCAAAAGTTTCTTCACTTGGGAATTTTGAAGTATAAATACATATGAGATAAATACACCCCTGACATATATCCTATATATAGGTGTGTGTGTGTGCGTGTGCGCGCACACATATATACGAGGGTAAGGAGGAAGAAGAGGACAGCAGGAGGGATGGAAAAAGGATGGAGAAAATCCTTTCTGCCTTAGTGACCTGATTCTCGGATTAATTTCCTTGATGTGCTTCATCTTTTGACCCTTTTTCTAATCTTATCCTTCATCTGTAGGCGGATGCACCTTGTACCACACACCAGCATAACTGGGGCTTTCTGCCTTAATTAGTTTCTAGCACCTTGCATGTGCATGGCTCTGGAAGCCCACATGCTTCTT
>JAUBOD010000925.1:1084823-1097864 GCA_032353885.1 Nothura maculosa
GAACAGGCCCAGCTCCCTCAGCCTTTGCTCATAGGGCAGATGTTCCAGGCCCCTGATCATCCTGGTAGCCCTGCACTAGACTCTCTCCAGCAGCTCCACATCCCTCTTGTACTGGGGAGCCTGGACACTATCCAGAACTGGACACAGTCTTCAGATGTGGCCTCACCAGGGCTGCATAGAGGGCTACAATCTCCCCTCAGCCTGCTGGAGACAGGAAAGGAAGTGAATTTACGTTTGCTGTAGTGGTGAATGGTGCCTTGCTGGGTCTTCAGAGAGTTGGAATTTAAAGAGCTGCTCATTTCTGGTGTGGCAAAGACTGAAGGGAGCTGGACGTGGCCAGCAGTGAGTGAGTCCCCCTGTGCTGGGGACACATGGGGGAGATGGCGCATCTGCTTCCTGCAGCCACAGCTTGTGCCCCCGGTAGAGTTCCCTATGGATCTCACAGACCTGCAGCCAAGCCTCTTCTGGCAGGGCTGGGCCCTACAGGACCTGCCAGCTTCTAACTCCCGGCTCATCTGCTGTAGTGAAGTGGGGATCAGGCTGGAGTGGAAGGGCAGCCTTTTAAATATCCTCCCGGGCTTCTTCTGATGCAAAATGATGCGTAAATCTAGTTTTTGTTCTGATTATATATGCTAGCCATGGATGAAACTATTTGTGTAATTATGGAATAGACATACTGATTTGTCACAGGTATTTCTTCACCTAAGCACCTTATATAAGTTCTAACTGTCATCACTCTTATGAGTGATATCTTATTTACAACTCTAGTTCTGTAAATTTAAAGAGATATTTCGGAAACTTATTTTACACTTAATACCATCAGAATGAAGTGACAGCTGCAGATGTGAGTTTTCAGGAATTTTAATCATAAAGGCCATTGATGAATGAGTATGAAGAGGGCATTTTGATTCATCTGCTTCTTTAGCTTATCCAATTGTCATAAAAAATATAAATAACTTGAGATGCAGGATTATCTGTTTTCCTACACTTGCTGCTCTTATCCTAGGAGATTCAGATAAAATAATAGTTGACATAAATCTACACATCAGAGTTTTCTCTAGAATGCTAGAGAAATCTGTAACTTTTCAGTATAACTTAGTTTTATATTTTGACAGGAAGATATTGTGAAAAGAAACCATTGAAAGTTTAAGAAATTCTTACATGCACATAAAATCAAGTTTTAATGAAGTTTTGAAATGAAATTTTAATACAAGTATATAGTGTTCAATGGAGCTGTCACAAATTGTTTGAAAACAGCTCTGACTTCCATGCTGTCCACTGAGCCTGCTGAGATGGATGCGCACGTTGAATTGAACAAAGTTGAAATCCCAACAGCTCCCAATTATTTTGGTATCTTGCTGTTTCCATTTGTACCTCCTGGTTCAGCATGTAGTCTTCTAGGGCCAAAATGCCTGTGTACTTCATGGACTGAAACTTTGCAGCCACAAGAAATTTCAGTGAAGTAGGTGGGGTTCCAATTTGGCTCCAGGTCTTGCAGATTTTGTCTGACAAGCTGCTGAACCGCAGATAGTAAGTTTACCTGGTGCAGGCTGCCTGCCTTCCCATACACAAATGATAACACTTCTAAAAACCTAGGTTTACATGGACATTCATATTTTTCTTCCTACCTTCTGGGTCCAAGCGAAAGCTATTTTTAATAGCTGGGAGAAATGTGTAGATCCCCAGCAAGTAGGGCATGGCCTTCCAGACAAGCCCTGACTGCTGAAGCTTTTGTGATGATTAACAAGCTACTAAGTCTCATATGAGTCTTCTGTGGTGAATGTGAGTTCAGTGCCTTATCAGGAGAGGGAGCCATTGTCAATGTCATAATCTGAAGCCCAGCCTGTTGTTTTACGGATGTGCGTTATTCACGTTTCAAGAGAAATAAGTGCTGTGCACTTTACAGTGAAAGACTTGGGGAAGGAAAGCTTGGAAATTTTCTTAGAGGACTAACTGGAAATGATACCAAGACATATCCCACATAGAGTAAAATAAGGATTAAACTTTCAGTAACCTTGTAGAGCTTTCCAGTGTCATCAGAACAGTGCATAGGGATGATATTTTATGATGAAATGTGTTACCTCTTGAATTCCCTCTTTTCCCAGAGTTACCTTTTTATAACACTTCCAACTTCAAAACATGCATATTTGTTTTTATATTCACAGACAAATATGGAAGTGGTATTAAAAAGTTAAAGAAGAGGTTAATTAAAGCATGTTCCCATCTCAAGATATATTCACTGGAATATGTTCTCCTTGTACTTACAGATTTTCTTAGTCTAATGATTATCTTCATTTCAAAACTGGTTTTGTTGAAGTAGACAGTTGCATAACAATCTTCATTCCTGAAATGTAATTTCTTTAATAGCCATCACGATTAAAATGCTTATTACATTAGAAAACTCAGAATGGTAACTTTCTCTTTTTTCTCCTCTCATGTGGTTTGGGTTTTACATGTACTACTTTAACAGACCAGTGTGTATTATGTCTTTTCATTCAGTAATGGTTTCCTAATTGTTTGATATCGCTGTCCTGTAGCAGAAGGAGAGAGAGGCTCAGTTAACTAAGCTCATTTTTCAAAAGCTGTTTTATGGTAACATGATTGGACCACTGACATGTCAAGTTTATTATTAATTCACTTCCCTAGCTTCCTATCTGCTGCAGCAGTAGGTGTTTTTGCTAAAACTCCCCTTGCACTGACCTGTTGCAAAGCCTTTTTTTATTATTATTATTTTTTAATCCAACTGCTCCAAAACCATTTTATTAATTTATTCTCCATCTCATCCTTTATTTATCCCTTTCTTGGGACTCTTCAGAGATGGAGCAACTACAGTTTGAAAGTGGTGTGGATTTTTTTGTTTGTTTATTTGCTTTTTCTTTTTTTTTTTCTCCTCCCTCCACCTCTATTGAAGTTTAATGTTGTTCACTTACCTCACTGTTCCACTTGAAGTGATCTATTGGATTGTTTCTGCCATTTATTTTTTTTCTTTTAAAAAAAATTTTGAAACTTGCAGTTTGTGTCTCTTTCCTGAAATGCTTTACTACAAGCATCCAGAGTACATTGTATCAGTGCTCTTTCAGAAAATGGAAGGTTTTCCATCTTGGAATTTGGCTGTTGCAGCGTTCTGAAGAATGAGTCTCTGTTGTATGTTGGTGGTAGGCATACGCTCCAGCCCTGTACTCATAACACTCTATTACCTTTTCCATTTCCATGTAACACTTTTTTGCTCTCTCTTTCTTCTTTTCCTGAAGATGATTTGTTGGTGCACACTAACTGTTAAGAGTTTCTGAACCAGGAAGCTGGACAACAGGCTCCTTCAATGTAACCTGTGTTGACAAGGGTGGGGAGACATTTACATGACAGGTAAAGAACTTGGCCTTTAGTGGACTTAAAGGCTTCCTGCACTTGGGGACTTGTTAGAGGACTGAATGTTTTCCCTAGGCTTTCTTAAAACAGTTCTTAGTAACCTTAGTAGGTTACTAAGGACCTGATAGTAAGCCTAAGCTTTAGGCTTCTTTACTACTAGAATCTCTGGGGAATTTCTGGGCCTTGGTCTTGGAAACCTGAGGAACATAAGAATTAAAAGTGTTGCGAGTGACACCTGTAAACCATAAGATTTTTTTCATGTAGATATCACAAGTAGGGAATTGTAGTAGTAGCAGATTTTTATAACGGAACAGGTCGTCTTACAAACCAAAGCATCCTAATTCCTTTCTGTGCATGCCTAAGATTTGGTTATGTTAGCAAAGTGATAAATGGCAGAGTTGAGCCATTGCAGCAGAAGTTTTTAAGATACATAACTTGAGGAATATCTTTCTCCCATGTCTGGAAACTGCAGTAAAAATGGTTCAATGGCGCATCAGGGGAGCCCAACTTTCTGGATAAGAAATTGTAGCTGGCAAAATGGCATATGGCAGGAAAAGGCCATGGTCCTGTTATCGGTAACAAAAGCATCATGTGAGACTCGTCTATTGACTCCCATCCAAAACTTGGTACAGCAAACTGTATCTGTATAAGAAACCTTGACTATTTGTTTCAATAGAATTTTATACATAAAGTTGAAGATTAAAATATTAAGGATATCATTTTCCACTGTTAAGTGCCTTCTTTTCTGTTTCTTCATTTTAACTTAATGTTCTTTTTCATGTGCAATATTCTAATCTGGAATGAGTACTTTCACACTAAATGAAAACTGTCTGGGACAGCTCATATATGAATTGATTGTTTGTACAGAGAAAAAGGTTCATGTAGTTCAGCATTTGAAGCACTTCAGGTTTAAATCATGATTTCAGATTTTTTTCTCTAATAGTTACTGAGATTCCCATTATTAAGTTTTTTATGAACACTGGCAAAAGCTTGTTCTAGGGACTCATAACAGAACGTTTTTAAGAGATTCTTGTAAGCTTTCTTCATAGGGGGATTAATTGCATGTCAGTACCTGAAACTGACATGTCTGAGTGTTTTTATACAAAATGAAGTCAGTGTTTGTAAAATATAGAATAAGCTCAAAATGAAAGAAATAATAGTAATACAGATTTGTCTCCTCAGCCTGTATAAATCAACATTGCTTCATTCTGCTTTTGTTTTTAAATCTTTTAATGGACAAAAATCTGTCGTGGGTACTTGTGGCCTCTGCCTAGGAGTCAAGGAAGGTGGAGAAAAACATGCTGAGCTGCTGTGAAACAGCCATAGGAAGACAGTACTGTTCCCTTAGTTCCACAGTCAGTTAGGGATATCTTGCATTTTGTCAGGGCTCTTTAGAAATATAAGCCCTGAAAAATCTTAAAACTACCTCTGCAAACAAGTTCCTCAGGATCTGATAACTTCCAGCTGTGAGAGTGTCCTGTTTATACTCGAGCTGTTCAGGCTTGAGCACCAGCCTGAGCTGCATTGCCATCCACCCAAAGGATGGTGGTGGCTCACACATGGTCCTTGTCCATCGCAGTTTGGAGCCTGACAATTTGCAGCAGAGATACATTGAAGGGAAGGGGCGGGTGATATTTTTTATATTAAGTCTGTTCTAAGCAGCGTATACTTCACCCAAGGTCAATAAAAATTGTTCGGATCAGCTTTTGTAGACCGTACTGGGACGTAATAAAACTCTGACACTTGAACTTTTTATAGATTACTAAATGAAATGAGAGGGGAAGCTGGTGAAATGTGCACGTCAGCAATGAACCCACTGCAGCATGATCCTTATGAGATTCAGAGCGCACTGCCCTGATTTCTGCTTCCTTACTCAGCGGCTGTATTATGTGATGGCTTCTTAGAAGATATAATCTAGTGGGAGCCAGGGCTTGTATGTAGGTTAGTATTCCAAAGGCAACAAAGAAAAAGTTGTTCCCAACTGTTGCAAGCTATCCATGGGAGTCTCATCAATTTAGAGAAGCAACAAATTTAAATGATGTTTTCTTAAAATCTTTTCTTTAACATAAATATTATTACACTAGTAGAGTCTAGGAACTAGGGAGGGAAATAAAGTTTATGCAGGCTGGTTTTATGTTAATTGTTGCATCTTGTAAGAAGTATTTTCTAGTATTATGCTGTTGACTGGAGAATAATCTTAAATGGAAAAGGATAGCATTAATTTGCAAATTTCTGCAGCCAATTTGTCTCTAACTAGTTTGGAAGAAATTCTTATTCCATCAATTTCATATCACTTCCAAGTTTATGTGATTTTTTTTTTTTATTTGTTTTGTTTGATTTTGTTCATAACTCATAGGACTGTATAGAACTACTTGAACTATGTGTGGTTTTTTTTTTAATACTTAAATACTCATATGAATAGGGGTTAGTAATGGCATAAAAAGCTACCTGTGTCAGTGTGAGCAGTTGCCCCTGGTTCAGTGGCTTAGCTTTGCTTTACATTAACTATAACCCAATTCATACAGCTTAGTAACAAGAGGGGTTCTGTTACATTATTTTGGTGCCAGTCATATTATTATACTACATTTGCATATATGAGATGTCTAAAATATTTTGTGCCAAGTAGCATATGTTGAAAAATGCAGTTCACATGTATGTGATGTAACAAGGTCTGTTTTTTTTGAGTATTTTAATATATTGTTGCAGTAAAAATAAGCCTAAAGGAGAGGGGAGGAAAAATGAAGTGCATGTTGGACTCCAAAAAGAGTATTTTCTGTTTTCTTATGCTCCTCTCTATGATATTTGAGGAAATGATTTGTTCACCTAGGCACCTTTCAAACTGCTCTGACACTTCTGAATGGACTGAAATGCTGGTGCAAAAATCATCTGTAGTGGAGCTCCCTGACACAATGATCCATTGCAGTTACTCCTGAAGAGATGTGATGGCTCATCTTGGTGTGAGGGAAGAGATATTGTGTTAATATGGGTAGAGATTGCCATATACATTTAAATAAATCATAGAACTGTTTATACAGGAGAGTTTAGTTTTAAAACATTAATAACACAGCAACTTCATTTTTCTTTTCATATTTTCACACAGGGTACGTAAACTCAAAGCACTGAATTCAGCATTAAATATTCATTCTGGGATGAGGTGATTTAGTAATATTATATCTGTTACTGCTTCTGAGCATTGATGTGGTTAGTCCCTGTTCAGCTGTCATGGTGAATTTACTGTTTATTTCTGGAATTTTCATTTAGTCATTCAGTATTATAGGGTTAAAGACTTAGGTAATTTTAGCTTAGTTGAGAAGGAAAGAAAATTCAAATGTCTTCTCTTAGAAATAAAAACTATCTAGACAAAATTATTTTGGTACTCCGAAGATGCCAACCATGCGAATAGGTGATAAATCATAGGACAAGTCTTGTTACTCTTTATTAGTAACTCTTGCTCATTATTAGGAGTATTTGGATGTTGAATGTGATGCTTCTTAGGTTATGATTTATGGCTGAATTGGAACATGGAAACTCTTTGACATAATTTGGTAAAATATTCCCAATAATAAACTTTTTTTCCAAGGATCTAGAGCAGAGCAAGGTAGTGGTTAGGAACTATGCTGCTGTTGCATCTTCTCCCCCACCACAGGCTTTGCCTTTTCCTTTAGCCGGTATAACTGTTACCCTGAGGTTGCACGTGTTTTGGAACCCAATATTTCTGAAGTGTTTAGTTTCACTGTTTCATAGCCTGTCTTTTAATGCAATATCTCTTTCCTGAGAAGGACAGGGAACTACCTAAATTTAACCCAAATGCCAAATCATTTAAACAAGCTTTGTAACATTCCTGACCTTTTGTAGGATGGTCTGCACCAGGGAGACCAGGAGCTCTGGTCCCCAGAGCACTTTCCTGAACCACCGAGTTGCTAGAGAAAGGAGCAGATCTTTTTCATCCGTTATACTTAACATTTATTTATATTTTAAAATATTTATGTTTCATGTATGTTGTAAGAGTTTTGAATATTGGGAGATGACAGAAATATTATACATGTTTGAAGGGTCATGACCAAAAATGAAGAATATCACAATGCAATACTGAGATTAATACTAGTTGGACAGAATTTCTGATTCTTCTGCTACTGTTATAGTTAAACGTAAAATAATTTTTTTCTTACAAGATTCTGTTTGTTGAAAGGGGGAATAGCCAGTTATTCCTTAGTTGCTGTCACATAGGGTGCAATGGGCCTTTTATCAACCCCAGACCAAGATGATAAATCTTTGGCAAAATTGGTTCTTCTTTTCAAATGACAGCCTAAGATGAAATATTCTTTTCTCACTCAAAAAAAAGGAAAAAAAAGAAAAAGAAATATCTTGGGAGACCGAGTGGCAGATGCTTTGGCAAATTGATGTTATTTTAGTTAGAAAAAGAGGCTTAATTTCAGTTTTAAATGAGAGCACTTAATCAAATATAAGCAAGTACTTGACATATGGAAGAAGAAATTGTCTAGATGGTAGACTATATTTTCTAGTAGGTTTTATATCATAATTCCATTATGTATACTTGCCCCAAGAAACATATTAGGCTAAATTTGGCACAATGACTAATCATCAAAACACAAAAAATATCTGTATGATTGCACCACGTAAGCCACACTTGAACATTTGTTTCTGGAACAACTGCCTCTACTTCTGTGAGCACATCAAAATCACTAGAAAAGCCTGAACAGTATCTTACTATTTCTTACTATGAAAGACTTGGTACTTACTCATCTTACTAAGTAAATCAGAAGGATGCACCTCTAAAGTCTGTAATTTGACTGTGACATTGAGTATAGAAATTTAGAGGTTGACTTTTAGTTTTTTTTTTTTTTAAACTTTGCCCCTTTTAATATGGTTATTTCAAATTTTATATCTCTTATATAGGGACAGGAGAGTTATCCACTGACAGTGAATTTAATTGGAGGAGTATAATTGCATTAAAATTAGGAAAGAAGCAATTTGAGAGATTCTTAGTCTTGATCTGGAATCTTGAAAGCCTAGTCCTCCTTTGTCTAAGAGTCTGCACCACTGCAGTGCTTTTCAAAACTCATATGGCTATAACTTCACCGATTGGAATAATTACAACAAACAGAAGGTGATTTTAATGTTTTTGAGTGTTTCTTTAACTGATATTGTTAAAATAGGCACAGATGCTTCTTTAACTTATGTTTCTCATGAGATTGGATTTATTAATGGTTTCTCAGTAAGTGTACCTAAGGAGAGGGTCTTTTAAGATCATATTTAATTATCATTAATTATATATGCAATGAAAGTAAAGCATGAGTGACCTCCAGTGGCAATATGTATTAATCACATGGAAAATATGTATTATGGTGAGATGGAGTGAATCTCATTATTTATTTATTTATTTATTTTGATATAAATCAAGTCAGGTTCTGGGAAACTGAGGTGCCTCCTGGCTCCCACACATACCAAGCTCTACATGGTAGAGCAGTGAGTGAAGTCCCACACTTCTCTGTAAGAAATGTAGAACAACTCCTGTAAGAGCTTTGCAATCATAACAGCATTACAGATGAAAGTGAAAGAACAATGTGGTCAATTGTAGATTAAAAAAAAAAAAAACTTTTTTATACTTTTAGAAAAGTTTCTATGGGTACTGTGAAATCGGACTTTTTTCTGTAAAAACTCTAAAAATATTTCTGATATCTCTCTGGAGCCTAAAATGGCTCCAGTTCCTTCAGGACAAGGACTGGGAAATTGTTTGTATGTTCTAATATGACTAGTAAAAACATCATGAAAAATGTTAATATTGACTTTTAATATTGTGTTATAATAAATGTCATACTGAAAATATAAAACAATGAGGAACTATTTCTTCTTTATTTGTTTTCCAAAAATTCCATTTTGATAAGTACAATTTTCCAGCTACTCTTAGCCTCTTTAATTATCTAAGTAGTAATTCAAAGAATGTGTCCTTTCAGTATCTACTCTAGCCTTGAGTCCTCCTGTATGATTTTCTTTGAAAAATATATGAGCAGAAGGATTTACCAGAACTGTCAAGCAAGAGAGAAACATAAATTTTACATGAATATATTATAGAAGCGAGGGACTATGTTAGCGCTAACAAGTTATTTTGCTGCATCTATGGCAGGATTTTTCTTGCTTTCTGAAGGTGGACAGAATGTGGAGTCTTGAATGTAAAACTAATAGTGCATTACTTTAAAATGAGCTACTGTCTTATTTTAATCCTATGCTTTTTCTTGACCAGACAGATGGAGCCTACTCTAAATGCAAGGTACATCTTTATTTATATCAAGCTTTTTTCATTGTACCACAGCAGTAATTTTTACTGAGGAAATCTATGAATTCATGATTGAGAGGAAATGAATAGTAAAACTGTACAGATCAGTATCTGAAGCTGATAATTATTCATCTCCAATTGGCTCTGTCAATGTAGCACAACGCTATTTTCAGTATATAAGATATAAATTCATATTTTGCATTTAATATATATTATTGAAAAAGTTTACTCCTTGATATTGTTCTTCTTCCATGCAAACTTGTTCCAATCAATGAAAGATTGGATTGAAAAAGATATTTAATTTTAATAATTTTCTAATGGAAAATGCTTCTTAAAATATTTTTAGAAATATTAAAATATTTTAAGAAAATATTTTAAGAAAGCACAAATGATTGACAAAAATGTTAACAGTGTAAAAACACAAAGTAAAACAATTTCAAAAGTTATACAATTTAAAATATTTTTAATACAAATTTTTAATTTCAGGAGAATTGATTTCCTTTACGTTTATGAATTAAATTAAACTTGGTTTCATCATTCCAAGAATTTCTATTTTGAGAATTTTGTTCTGGAAAATCAGAATTTCTTTTGAAACACAGATTTTAATTTTTACTAAGCCTTTTAAATACCACAAATGCATTACTGGATTAAATTTAATTCTGTGAAAGATGACCTGATTTAGTGTGTTTCATCCCTAGAACAGGGACCCTTCATTATTCATTTAAATTATTCTCCTAAAATAAAATCATAACAATATGATATAAAACATTCAATCTTTATGTCTGTCCTAGCTGGCTGCCTTTAAAGAGTAGCTGATACCCTAAATGTGGTCTAAAACATGAGTATGACATCTTATATTCCTGAGGTTGGAATTCTAAAACAAGGCCCCAAATTGCATGTATAATTTCTTGGCTAATTCTGCTTGCTTATGTGCATTAGTTCAGATAGCTCAGAGCTGTGCATGTCTTGCTAAGTGTATGTTAAGTCTACAGCAGTGCTAGCTGTTGAAATGGTTGTAAAATAGCTATTGAGCTATTTTTAGTAATTTCCCCTTCCACAGGACTTCTTCACTCCTTCCATGGATAAGGAGACTTGGTCTGATTATAATTCAGAACCACCTCCACAAGCAGAACATGGACCTTGCATTACAGCTTCGTTTGTGGCAGAAATGGTGAGGTAAGAGTTCCTTCCCTCAACACTTCCCAACCTTAATAAAAAGTAAGGAGACAGGGTGGGTGGGGAAAATTGTTTCTGATTCAGGAAACCATGTTCTTTCTTATTCAGGGGAATATGTGGTACTAGGGGTAAAGTTTAAGCTAGTATATTCAAACACTGTCCTAAATATTTCATTTCATGGCACTTGCATTGAAGGCTCGGAAGGACCAAGTCTTGACACAGTCATATCCATGACCACAAGTAGGATCCCTAAGGAGTTGGGTGTCAGATACTGTTCTTGAGTTGAACACACACACCTTTTCAAAGACCTCATATATTCCCTGCGGGTGACGCAGAAACCTCATCTTCCCGTGCTAGCCAAATGAACGTCCGTCCTTATTGAAAGGGATACCTTAGCCCTAGGACAAGCAGCCTAAAGGCAGGTTGGTAGGAGTTCAGTGTTTCAGCGTGTGATGTGCATAGACTTCCTTGTAGTTAAAATAGGTCTTTAAATTTAAAATAACTGTTAAACATTGTAAGATCAGATTTCTCTCTGCTCACTATGATCCTCATTCTGCTCCCATCAAAGAGGAGCAAAATCCCATTGACTTCAGTGGGATCAGACCAAACTCTGCATGTGGTTTTAAAAGAACCATTTAGTACAATCATGCATTTATACAGCATCCTTAATTCCCCAAATCCACAGAGTTTCTTTTCCGATCACAACTGTTCTTTTGAAGGATTCTGAGCAGAACAACGTGATGATAGACAAGCTGCCGAGCAGGGAAGGCACCTGCTGCCTGTGGCCGTGCAGGCTGCATGGCGCCTGCAGCCTGTGTGTGGCAGCAGGTTCTGCTGTGGCCTCCCTGATGAAGGGCAGTGACGGCGGGGCCCGGCTCAGGAGGCTGAACCCAGCAACCAGCCAGGCCCAGCTCGGGAGGCGGCTGCACAGCCCTCCTGCTGCTCCCGGGTGCTCATGGGGAGCCCTGAAGCGAGGGAGCTGCCGCAAGGAGCTCCCCAACTGTGTGGTGGGCGCTGTGTGGCACCATGTGCTGGGCTCCCCCCAACCCTGGCATATCACACATCTGGTGGGTTTCCTTGGGAAGTAGCTTCAAAGGATATGAATGTTCTTAATGCTCTGTCAAACCATGAGGAACATTGGGGCAGTGGCATTCACTGAGAGGTTTGACATGTAAGATAAAATAAATTCAAGAGGCTGAAAACAAATGCAAAATTCTCATAGATGAGCTTCCTATTAGTTTTAAATATAACTAGAACTTCTTTGTGATTGTGAGTTGCAAAGGAAGAATGTAAATTCTTTAACCTTCTCATATTTTGTGATTACGTTTTTGGTTTTGTGTAACTCATCACTTGCAGAGATGAAAAACAATGCATCAATAGTCTCCCTTTAAGAATAGTTTGCATACAGAGCGTTAATTAATGTTGACTTGATTACTAAATACCACAAATCAGTCTGGCAGGTAGATCCTCAGAATGTTTCACAAACAAAGCATTAACTTTAAGTCCACTTTATGATATGTTCATTAGTAAGGAACCAGGATGGAGAGTATTCTTAACAAAATGTGCTTTTAGTCACTGAAGTTGGTTATATGGCCCAAAAACAGAGAGCAGTGCTAATGCTGCTGCAGTGGAGATTGGAGTTCTTCCATGAATGTGGATCTCTTGCCCTCTCCTGCCCTGGGGTAATGCCTTCCGAGGCTAGGCTACCAAAACAGGAATGGATGAGTTTCCTTGCTTTGCAATCCACCTGATCAAGCTGCCATATATGTGATCATGTATGGTATTAGCTCAGCAGATAAAACTTATTTCGGCCCCTCTACAGGTTTCCTTCAGGGAGTTGTAACCACTGTGAAATAGCAAGGATGTGTTTTCAGAATGGAGGATTATTTATAAAGATAGTAAGCGTGAAAGTAGTAACTTTTATAGAAGTTACAAAATTTATCGTATGCCTTGTCTTAGTTAAAATTAGCCATTCTTTTACAATTTAAATATACCCATTTGTCCAATCAGTAGTGAGATCTGGATAGTCTATCTTGACTCTTCTTTTGAATATATGTGGAGAACAGTCTGCTCTTGTAGCATATAAAATATTTAAATCTAGGCACATTGTTACAGAGAAAGGAATCACTGTGTTTGATTGCCAGTAGCTCTTCTGTTAGCTGTCGCATGTATTCATTCAGAATGCATTGGTTCAGTCTACTTCT